>JASAND010004861.1:0-18820 GCA_030248195.1 Trissonchulus latispiculum
CAAACTAGTAAAGGTTTAGTTATATATAGTATACTAACAACTAAGTCGCGCCGAAGGCACGAAAAATTTTTGAATGAAGTACAAATGCACTAATTTCTTCTGGCCAATTTTTGTCAGGGGCAAAACCATTTCGGGGGGGGGGGGCGGTCGCCCCCTCCCCCGCCCCTATCTACGCTAGTGTGTGGGTGTGGGTGTGGGTGTGGGTGTGGGTGTGGGGTGTGTGTGTGTGTGTGTGTGTGTGTGTGTGTGTGTGTGTGTGTGTGTGTGTGTGTGTGTGTGGGTGTGTGTGTGTGGGTGTGTGTGGGCAGTGGCGTAGATACAAAAAAATTTCAGGGGGGGCGGTTTGGACCGAAGTCTGGTGGGGGGGGGGTTAAATTTTTTTATTTTTCGCTCAATGTACATTGAACTTCAATGTATGAACACTACGTACAAAATTTTTAAGGTTCCAAGCTAAAATCTATTGTAACCCAAAACTTCATTCTAAAACCCAAAAAGGGGGGGTCTGGGGCGGAGCCCCGCATAAAGTTGAAAAATTTTCTCAATTTTGCCATTAAAACGCTATTGAAACATTTGAATTCTAAAAACATCGTATATTATCAATTGCCAAACCAAGTTTTGTAGTTTAATTTGCTATATATTTTCCACTTGTACGGTCTCTTACGAAAACTCAGAGTGGATACTCCCATTATGAGAACAGGGTATTCCAAACATCACATTTCCAGTATCCACCATTTAAGGCAATCATGTTTGCAATAATGCAGCTAATAAAACTACAAAACTTGGCAAAGCAAAGTAAAGTAAAAAAAAACTAGTAAAGGTTGAGTTATATATAGTATACTACGCCCTAAGTCGCGCCGAAGGCGCCGAAAATTTTTGAATGAAGTACAAATGCACTAATTTCTTCTGGCCAATTTTTGTCAGGGGGGCAAAACCATTTCGGGGGGGGCGGCCGCCCCCCCCCCCGCGCCCCCCCTATCTACGCTTGTGTGTGTGGGTGTGGGTGTGGGTGTGGGTGTGGGTGTGGGTGTGTGTGTGTGTGTGTGTGTGTGTGTGTGTGTGTGGGTGTGTGTGTGTGGGTGTGTGTGTGTGTGTGTGTGTGTGTGTGTGTGTGGGTATTTTAACCGAAAGCGGCATGCTAAAACCCAAAAAGGGGGGTCTGGGGGGCGGAGCCCCCCAGAAGTTGAGAAAATTTTTCAATTTTGCCATTAAAACGCTATTGAAACATTGAATTCTTTGCATTGTATATTATCAATTGCCAAACCAAATTTTGTAGTTTAATTTGCTATATATTTTCCACTTGTACGGTCTCTTACGAAAACTCAGATTGGATGCTCCCATTATGAGAACAGGGTATTCCAAGCAGCACATTTCCAGTATCCACCATTTAAGGCAATCATGTTTGCAATAATGCAGCTAATAAAACTACAAAGCTGGCAAAGCAAAGTAAAGTAAAGCAAACTAGTAAAGGTTTAGTTATATATAGTATACTAACAACTAAGTCGCGCCGAAGGCGCGAAAATTTTTGAATGAAGTACAAATGCACTAATTTCTTCTGGCCAATTTTTGTCAGGGGGGCAAAACCATTTCGGGGGGGGGGCGCGCCCCCCCCCCCCCCGCCCCCCCCTATCTACGCTAGTGTGTGTGGGTGTGGGTGTGGGTGTGGGTGTGGGTGTGGGTGTGTGTGTGTGTGTGTGTGTGTGTGTGTGTGGGTGTGTGTGTGTGGGTGTGTGTGTGGGTGTGTGTGGGCAGTGGCGTAGATACAAAAAAATTTCAGGGGGGGGCGGTTTGGACCGAAGTCTGGGGGGGGGGTTAAATTTTTTATTTTTTGCTCAATGTACATTGAACTTCAATGTATGAACACTACGTACAAAATTTTTATAAGGTTCTAAGCTAAAATCTATTGTAACCGAAAGCGGCATGCTAAAACCCAAAAAGGGGGGTCTGGGGGCGGAGCCCCCCAGAAGTTGAGAAAATTTTTCAATTTTGCCATTAAAACGCTATTGAAACATTGAATTCTTTGCATTGTATATTATCAATTGCCAAACCAAATTTTGTAGTTTAATTTGCTATATATTTTCCACTTGTACGGTCTCGTACGAAAACTCAGATTGGATGCTCCCATTATGAGAACAGGGTATTCCAAGCAGCACATTTCCAGTATCCACCATTTAAGGCAATCATGTTTGCAATAATGCAGCTAATAAAACTACAAAGCTGGCAAAGCAAAGTAAAGTAAAGCAAACTAGTAAAGGTTTAGTTATATATAGTATACTAACAACTAAGTCGCGCCGAAGGCGCGAAAATTTTTGAATGAAGTACAAATGCACTAATTTTTGGGGCATTTTTGTACAATTTCTTTGCGTTTATAATAAATTTAAAAGCCCGCGCTTGGCGCGGGCTTAAAATTTTTCTTCTGGCCAATTTTTGTCAGGGGGGCAAAACCATTTCGGGGGTCGGGGCGGCCGCCCCCCCCCCCGCCCCCCCCTATCTACGCTAGTGTGTGTGGGTGTGTGTGGGTGTGGGTGTGGGTGTGTGTGTGTGTGTCGCGCGCGTTTGTTTGTTTGTTTGATTGTTTGTTTGTTTGTGTGTCTGTGGCCACGTGTGTGTGTCTAGGGGAGTGTGTCTGTGTGTGAGTGTCTGTGTGTGAGTGTCTGTGTGTGTCTGTGTGGGTGTGTGTGATATTTGCAGCTTTCTAACTTATTTTAAGTTTGTGGGAGACCGAGACTTTTGGATGGACAAGACTGAGACAGAGACTGACGAAATATAGGCTTTGGGGCGAGTTTGAAACAGAGGCAAAAGACTCCCTATGTATTGTACTTCGTTCAGTTACGTATTGCTACGGAGACAGTATCATAGAGAAATAATGAAAAACGCCTGCCTGCAGTCACTAAGGCCGAAGCCTTAGTCCGAACAGGCGAGAGCCAATGGGCGCTGTGAGCGCTCTTACCCAGAGAGAACTAGTCTCTGGAGCTCCTGCCTAGTTGTCCAAAGAAGGACAGCCAGCTCGGCTCTATCTGTGCTGCAACATAGCCAGAGAAGGTTTTATCAAAACCTCTCTGACTGCGTGTGCGTTCATTACAAAGAATTGCTTAATCGAGAACTTGCTTAAGCGAGAAAATGTGCGGCCGTTAATTCAAAATTTTGCTTAACCGAGAAAAGCCAAATTTACGCGTTTTTGCTTAACCGAGAAAATGCATAACCGAGAATTGCTTAACCGAGAAAAGTACATTGACAGCCATGGATGGTGTCAAGTCAAGCTGTATGAATATAATATTTACATAATACGTTACTTTTAACAGCATAGTACTGTGTTTCTTTTTACATAACGTGTCAACTATATCTGTACTTACGATAAGACAAAGTATAAGTACTAGAGACCTTCACGGGCCTGAATTTTCAGGCCCGGCCCGGCCCGGCCCGTAAAAATTTCACCTCGGCCCGGCCCGGCCCGTTTGAAAAATTTTCGACCTCGGCCCGGCCCGGCCCGGCCCTGCCCGTAAGCTCAAAAGTTACGCCCGGCCCGGCCCGGGCCCGTTTTTGCTAATTTTTTGTCGTTAGCCAGAATAAAAGTAAGGGTTTAAAATGCATAGAATTTTATTCCTCATCGCAGATATCATTTTTAAACGATTTCTCGTAGCTCATGTTTATTTAGAGCGATTAGGAACAGTCAGCGGTTCCGTTCTTGGTTATAGCAAGAGTACATAATATATAAGAGTGTGACAGCAGGCAAGCTATCCGTTATCTGCTCAAGGTACATGCTCTGCACGCTAACGGCTGACCCTCCCACCACAAACGTGTATGTTCACTTCAAAGAAATTCGCACGCTATCTTTGCGTTATAAAGCTCGAAGCAGACACAAATTGGACGCACGCAGGCGTTGTGTTTTCGAGCTTTAACACGTAAAGATACGGCGAGTGAGCGTACAGAAACGTGTTCTGGGTACACATTTGTGGGGGGGGGGGGTCACTAGGTACACGTTTGTGTATGGGGTCAGCCGTTAGCGTGCAGAGCATGTACCGTGAGCTGATAACAGAGAGCCTGCCAGCTGTCACACTCTTATCTATTATGTATTCTTGGCTATAGGGAAGACCACTGACTGACCAGTTTCGATGATTCAAATATTACTTGCAATTAATTAGGAAGAAGGTATACTTTCCAAATATTAAAAATAATTATATTAATAACTAAATTTCAGATGCTAATGTACAAATTCTAGCTAAAGGTAAGTTATATAAACGCAAATGAACTAAGTGCATACGCCAGTAACTCTGAAAGAGAAAGTAAATTAAGTCAGATCGGAATAAAAGAGCAATGATTATTCAAAATTTTTTTTTTATACCCCGCGTCTTAAGACGTTTCCGCGTCCGCGTCCGCTTTTTATACTGGCCCCTGCAGTGGCCCGCGGATCTTTGGATGGAATTTATTTCATTGATGAGAGACACCGCCTGTGCTTTGGCATTTATGAAACCTAGCCTATTAATGTTGCATGTTTAGTGTAGTTATAAATATTTCTGCTAATGTTTGCTTTGTGGTCAGCGATCCATCCATAGCACTCAAAACTGTGAATTTTGAAATCTGGATATATTAATCTGAGCAAGGAAGTGAATTGCAAAAAAGGCAAAAGTGTTAAAAATGAAAATTGAAAAAATTTAACTTTAACTTTAACTTTAACTTTAAAAATTTAATTTACTAGAATCATCACTGAATTTAACTTACATACTCTCAGCAAATATTTACAAAATAGATGATTAAAACAATTATATATTAAAAGATTATTAATAAGCACATATTGTCAAAAGCATTAAATTTCAAATAGAAATTTTCTTAATGTACAATTTTTGGTAAAATTAACCAAGTTGTCTACCCTTTTCCCCTAACTGTACAAGAGGGTCCATAACGTAGCCGTGTAGCCGAACGGTTAAGGCGTTGGACTTCGGATCGAAAGGTCCAGGTTCGATTCCCACCTTAGTCATAATGACATTGCATTGTTTCCTTGGGCAAGAAACTTACAGCTCCGCCAGTCGGATGAGGCATTAAATTGGGCCCGTGTGTCTTGCTGGGGGCAGTGCACGCTAAACAACCCTTTTTATCAATCCACTTTATCGTCAAGAGTAGAGCGCGGAGTCCCGGTGGAAAGGCACCCCCACCCCTGGGATCAACTAGTACCCTTGCAACTTGACTAATCTACCCCATGCGAAGGGGTGCTGGGTGCAAACGAGCCAAGTACTTTAATTGGTCACACTTCCCGTGGCTTGCCTCATGATCCCCCTCATCTCCGCTAGAGACCTGGACAGACATGTGCAGGAGGGGAAATTCTGGGGGGGGGGGTGAGCCGGCGGCCGAAGGCCGCAGGAAAACCGGATGTTTCCGTTTTTTTGCCCAAAAAACTGGAAAAATCCGGATTCTGGGGGGGGGCTGAGCTCCAGGTCTGGGCCCCCCAACCCCTCCCAAGCACATGTATGGACCTGGAGCGCCGAAAGGTGCGGTGCTCCTCTGCCACGCGCATTAGCAGTTAATGGAGGAAGACAACCCAGAGCCGAAAGGCCAAGACGGGTCTCTTCAGCCTCCTGTACTCGCTGAGGGGGTCCACCCATTTTTTGTCGGTCTGTGCCTCATCACCTGTCTGTCCAACACCTTTCTAGCCATTCTTTATTACTTATTTCAACCTTTCACAGTACGTGTGCACGTCAATTAGAAAAAAACTAAAATTGTAGAGCAAACCTATAGATTTTGTCTTTCAGTCGGCACCACTTAATAGTAGGTATCAGGAATTCTGCTTAATAGTCAAAATAATGGTCCAAATGGGTAGGTTCACATTTCTACCTGCGAAAATGAGGTTCAGTCGGGTATATACGTACGAGTTGAGCATCAAGCTGGCCTGAATTGGCTCAGACTTAGACAGGCATTAGAGCATAGGATAAAGTGGGGCAAATTCATCAACTTAATTGCAGTGAGAGAGAGAGAGAAATAGGTTAAACTCTAGATAGTCCTGAGGAGCCCGTGAGCGCCGTTGTGTTCGAGTCCCTCCAGGTTCACTCAATCAGTCACCTTTCATTCACATCAACTCAACCATTTTCTCCCCCTCTCTTTCTCTCTTTTCTCTTCTGTTTGATTGCTCTGGAAATCGCTCTCCTTGCCATAGGAGTCTGTTCTGTTCTATCCCATGGTTAGACTTAGGTTTAAGTTAGTTACATTAGGTAGTCTCTGCCTACAGTACATCTGCGTCAGGTATATGTGTTGTTACTGATGATTTTTAGTGTTTTGCCTACTTCATTACTGTTGGTTTTGTGTTGGTTCTGATAGCAGAATCGCAGGGTAAAAACAACAATAATAAAGCTATGTAAACAGAATTTGGTAATGAAGTCAGGCGGGAGATATAAGGGCAGTCTTCTGAATTAAATGGACACAATTTGTTTATATCAATTTATATGGATTATATATGTACTTGCTTTCTTGGTGTTCTTGATTGAGAGGAAGTGCTCAGGTCAAGATTTCAGCAGTCGTTACAAAAGGAGGTGACTAAAATCAGGATCGGGATCAGGATCAGGATCGAGTCGCTAAAAACAGGATCCATTTCAGGATCCGCTTGTAACTACAGGATTCCGGTTTCAGAATCGCCGTATAGTCCAGAGTTCTTAGTCCCGATCTCGTAGACAGAATGTGTAAGCCGTTTTAGTTCCAGTGATTTAACCAATAGGAAATGATAGCACGTTTACGCACATTCTGGTTGTACGTACAGGGAACTCTACCTTAATCTTCTGTCAAGAGCGCAGAATTGCACTCTGTATAAGAAGAAGAGTCGCCACTAGAGGGCTCCTCTTCAGTGCGTTCAGTGCATCGGTGTTTCAACCACAATTTCCTCGGTGTTTCCTCCGTTTGGTGGAAGGACGGAAAATATACTCCCTCCTCCGTTTGGTGGGGGCAAGGCCGCACCCAGGGGGGGTTCAAGGGGTCTAGACCCCCCCTTTTGGGATGACAAAATGGAAAATTTTTGCTAATTTTATGGCAAAAACAGCTATTTTTAAAAAATTTTCGCGCCTTCGGCGCGATATTTTACTTTTTGCAAGAAATTAACGTCCAATGTACTGTTTTTGGGCAAAAATGCAAAAATTTTTCAACTTCTGGGGGGCTCCGCCCCCCAGACCTCCTTTACATTTTACCTTGGACCCCCCCTTTTGAAAATCCTGGGTGCGGGCCTGGGTGGGGGAGCAGCTAAAGGAGGTCGCCGTTTGGTGTGGCAGGGGTCACTGGTAGTCGCCAAGCCAGGCTAAGATTTGGTGAATCTGACTGGCTGTTGGTGAATCTCCTCACCCAACTGGGAGAGGGTGTGTTTGTTACCTCCCCCCAAACGGGAGATCACTCGTGTTTTGTGGTTGGAGCTCCGTTAGGCAATGTACTGAAGAGGAGTCCTCTAGTGGCTTACTCGCCATCTTATATAGAGAGCAAATAATGCACTCCTACTTCTGCGCAGTGTTGCTTTCGACAGCGCGGGTCGACCGGATTGACAAAGTCGGGGGAGCCACCCGCCAGCCTTGGCGACAGCCACTCTATATATACTTTTCGGGTCCAAAGAGCAAAGAGAAAATCCGGTCGGTTATTGAAATTACCGTTTCAGTCGCGGAAAAGTGGTGACGGTTGACTTGAGCGTTTCAAAACAGACGATTTTTGCTTGACTGTTGCATAGGTTAAACTTAGTATTTATGGTCATGAAGGAATAGAGAATTGTTGAAAGGCGGGGTGGGTGGTGGATTATTTCCAATTTTTCTTTCTTTTCCAATTGTCCATGTGAGTGGAAACGTTAATCAGATTCAGGAAACTGTGCGCACTGTCACGCAGGAAGATTGGAAAAGGAGGGAAAAGCCTAATTTAGGATTCTCTTAGGGGATTTCTCTGGCCTTATGCTTACTCTTTGCTTTCCCCTTTTTCACTCTCTCCCTTTCTCTCTCGCTTGTGTTGTTTCACACTTCTATGCACTCTGATGCAGTACGTACTATGTAAAAAATTTCCAGACCATTAATAACTAAATGTTTAGTGTTTATGCCTACGTATATACGTAATATTATTTTTATATTACATAGTCTTATACATACACAAATAGGTAACTGTGCATAGGATATATTTACATGATATATTGTTTTGTATATGTTTATTTTTTATGGTTTCGGCCAAACAAAACTTGAAACCGTTTGTGATTTGCTATGAGTATCAGGTATATTGTGAGGATGAAGTTTTGTCTTGATTGTCAAGGCTGGGTTACTGTAGTGTCAGCAACCAGTCAGATTAGATGTCTTCGATTGGGCCAGGTGTTTCCAGGGAAAGTTTCATATTAAGTGTGCCTGTTTTTTCAAATGTCACCGACGTCGTGTTGATATCTATGTACTAACAAATATATACATAGTTTAGGAATTCTGGAAAAAATTTCAGAGCCTTGTGGCAGTTATTGCTGGCTGGGTTCTCATATGAATTTGTAACCAATTTTTGAACAATTTCCAGTAAACTTTTTGGAATCATTTCGGTTTTGAAAACAGTCTGGATGAAAAGATCTGTTTCGTTTACATCATCCCTTTATTACTTAAACGTTTTTGACCAATCGAACTCAAATTTGGCGTACGTTTTCGAGTTCGCGAATTCATATTTTTCGGAATTTTTTCGATTTGTAAGGGGGACAAACACTAAAAGGAAGCAAAATTTGTTGTCTTCAATTTTGCTGAAAAGTGGTATATATATATGTAAATATATTGGAGTTTTGGATGTCGCAAGAAGAGTTGAGTTCGGTAGAGAGACTGACCGTAAGCCAGCAATTTCTTCGAGATAAACCTATATACATGTGTATGGGGAAATATTTGATCGGGAAAATTTTGCCATGTGCTTCTGCTATTTCCTTTTTTCTACTAAATTTGAAGGATGTTAATATGTAAGTTTTTGACAGGCTCAAAACCCCTAGAATATCAATTATTTGAGTGGTGATCCATTTGCAGACTTTCCGATCATATTTGGTATAATTTAAGTATATATATATCACTCTTTTTTCTCCGCCACAGGAAGTATTCCATTTTCTTCTTAAAAGTTTTGGGGGCCCTCGAAATTTGTCTTCCAGAAAAATATTTTCAACAAAAAGGACAACAGGCATTGAAATATTTCTTCGTTTCAGTCTATGGGTCTGTGCCAGTCGCCATGGGAATAAGCCAAATATAGCTGATCTATCTTTGGGGGATTGGAAGCGTTGATTGGTCGTATCTATTTCATTTTATGGGGGAGAGGAATCTCAATTTTCCCAGGTTCGATTGTTCTTGAGGAAAGCTGGGAGTTAAGAAAAATGTTGGAAATTGGGGGTAACCAGGGAGGGCTAACTTTTGATGTTGTTGTAGAAAGTAGCTCACTTTGTGAAAGGGGGCCCCTTTGTTCCTTGAGAGCCTCTGAGCTAGAAAGAGCGAGCGAGCGAGAGAGGGAGAGTTGGCTCTAAGGTTGCCTTGGGAACGGGGTGGTTTTTAATGAGAACTGTCCGGAGCCCTGAACGTAGAAGTAGAAGATTAATGAGAGAGAGGGAAAGAGAGAGATAGAGAGCCTAAGCTTAAACCTTAGACTCTCTCTTTCTCTCTCTCTGTCTTTCTCTTTCTGTTCCTTTGCTTTCTGCTGTTCCGAGCCCTATTCCCTCCGTTTTCTCCATCTTGACTGAGCCTCGGAACCTTCCCTTTCGCTCTTTTGTGTGTCCGCTCTTTTCTCCTTTCTTGAATGTGTAGCACATTGACTGTCAAAGGGAGGGGGGGCTAGGGGGACCTTGCTTTTATTCTGCCCTTTAGGGTTTGTCTTAAGTTCTCAAGATCCTAAGCCCCTGACCGGCCGGCCACCTATATGCAGACGGGGAGATTGCTTACTTGAGCTTCCTTAAACATTAGTTTAATGCTCTTTATCTCGGTTAGCCTGAAGCCTTAAACCAAGCCACGGAGCTCCCAACACCCTCCCGCGGCCTTTTGAATCTACTCCTTTCCTTTACTCTAAGTAAGGAGGAAGCCGCGGCTTTAGAATCCCCCTCCCGGCTAGAGCTGCGTCCATCTGTCCCCTCCTAAGGTTAATCTTAAATAATTATTCTTATGATTTTTTGAGAACTATTTTGAGAGTTTGAATCCTGGTTTCCGCTTCTCTTTCCCTGTAGGGGACGTGGAGAGGTTTGGGGACTTGACGCGGGAATTCCTTTAGGAGTTTAGGAGGCATATGTCTTTTAGCATTTTTCAATTATTTTGTTATTAGCTTGATTAGTTCATTATCCTAACAGGGGGCCACACCACACCACTAAGAAATTATCAGACGACAACTGAGCTTTGACATGTTTTTGAATAATTCACTACCGTCTGTTTACTGCATCCACTCTGAAAATTCTTTGACAAATGTCCGAAATTTAAATTTCTTATAATTTTCCGCCGTCAAGTGTACTCATTTATTAATGTCCTTCTGAGTAGTTTTTGAAAAAATTTGAAATGATAAGTTCCACGCTTTCTTTCTTTCTTGGATTATTATTGTAGTATATATATACGGCATAGATAAAGGAAGCAGTATTTTTGCACTGAGGATTTACGGTCCCGGACACGAGTTTGTTTTTGTGTATATATTCTTAAAATAGTGTGCAATGTTCAAAAAAATAGTCAGCAGTGTTGCAAAGTGCTTACTTTGAAGCAAGCTTTTACCGAAGCTTCAAGCGCTGCTACGCAACGTTAATGAAACAAATTTAGGTGTGTTGCTTAATTCATTAAAGAGTAAAATTTCAATCGAAAAGCGAAAAGCGAAAGTGATATATATATAAGTCAACCAAGCTTACAGTCTATACTGTAGATTGTAAAAAGTGGGTCTCAAAATGGTAACTTATCCTGGGCACTTTGAGTGGGACAGTGACCACCTTTCAGTTCAGATGTGTTTCAAATTTTCACTTTCTATTACTCGATAGGAGCACTTTTATATATGTCGCAGTTGTATGAACAGAACAGAATGCAGAACGTGGAAAGGATGAGAATTTTGTAGCTATAGCTGTTGACTTGATACAGTGTTAAATTTGTGCTATAATAAATCATAATTGGAATATCATTTTAGTATTAACAGAATTATACAGACCTTATGATATGCGATGCAGTGCAGTCTGCCCGTTTGTGGATTTAGTAATACTGATAAGGTTCACTGACTGAAACATTATATACAGTTCATATTATTAAAGCATTGTTACCCGTCTCTTTCTGCTAATGCATTAATAAAATCTCTATTAATTATGTAGAAGATGTACAATTTTAGAAGGACACACGCACACTATATACATAAAATATGGGTTACATTCTATTGTACAAATTTACACACATATATATATATATATATATATATATATATATAATGATTAATCTGTGTATATGTGTGGCGCGTGTGTGGATTTTTGTATAGAAAAGAGTGATACAGTATTAGCCAGATGGTCATCTAAGGTCAAGACGTCTCACTGAGTTAAACCTAAATAAGGACAAGCTTCCCTGTGTGTCTATGGTTCGTTACATTTCCAGCTGCCTCCCTTTTTCCTTTCCAAAATTTCCCATTTCGTCTCTAATGTTAGTATTAATTTTCTATGCTACTATGTATTGAAGGCCTTCCACTGTGGTGTAGCTTTACTACACGATTTGTAATTTGTGGGCTATGTACTTCTGCTCTGCTAATATGTGTTGTATCATTATTGGTTAATGTTACTGCAGGGGGAACACTGGAGAGCCGTGTCCAAATTTTGAACTCACATATGCCACATTTTTGTGATTTTCTCTCATTTTAGGAGGTTAGATCTGCCTAATTTTATGGCAGGCGTTGACATCAGTTGTATAATCGAAATTAGCAGCCAATAATGTTTGGGTGTCATTAAATTAATTTTCCTCTCATTTCAGAAGTATATACATTGTCTAATTTAGATGCGAAGCTTTTTTCATATTAATAAAAGTTGCGCTTACAACAGTTAAGTTGTAATGTAGAATATTATCAGCTTAATTTCGATTTGTTGTCCAACTGTGCTAGCACTGAACTTTTGGTTGTCCACTAACCCCTTAGTTTCATCGATTTTCAAAACTTCAGGCAAACACCGAAAATATATAGATAACCAAAGCAACCGAAAATAAATAAGACGATGTCAGTTGGTTCCGGTTGCGTACATGTTTTTTGTCTGCAGTTTCAATTTCTAGGTTAGAGAGTGAAATCGCCCCAGTTTTTGATAAGGGTTTCTGGCCGTAGAAATCCTTTTAGAGAGGGAAAATCATAGTAGGGAATAAATGGGTACTTTTGTGCCCCAGTGAGGAGCTTTTAGTGCTCCTTGTTTGCTCTAAAAGGTTATGATCCTTTGGCTTTTAGCAGGAGCCAATTTCCAAAGAGTACTCTCTCTCTCGCTCTCGCTTGTTCTGCCCAGTCCAGGTTTTAGACTGGGTAAATATGGGACATGTACCATTTTACCATTATCAAAATCAATGCACTCTCCCGTATGCCTCTGTCTTCTCTCTCTGTTTGAACTTCATAAAGGAAAATGTTATAGTCCTGTTCGGAGTGGAACTTTCTTTCTTTCCTTCTGCAGAGCGAGCCTGACTGTGTGTTATCTCGTTGGAGTAGTACTGAGAGCACAGTTTGGTCCAGTTCAGGAGCAGTGGCAAGAGTACATAATAGATAAGAGTGTGACAGACTATACCATTATTACAATCAAGAGTGCATGTTATAATGTGTACTTGATGTCCTCTGGGCTACCATAGCGATATCTTCCTGGCTAGGTTTCTGTCTTCACTGAATCAAACAGTTTTCACGACTCTATTCCAAATGCTGTTTACATAGCTTTTCTGGCAGGAGGGGCTCAACTTTGTCATAGCAGTCTTTCTGAAGGACTTTTGTTTCGATTCCGGCAACTACGTGTCTAAATATACATATTTTAGTGATGGGCATGGATATTCGGATATCTGGATAATTTTTTGAAATCGGGGTAGTATCCGATTTGCGAAAAATATCCGGATATCCATCCGTTTAAGTTTCAGACAAAGTGTTATAACATATATATAATCAAATTTTGGCGAAAGTTTTTAAAATTTTAAATTAGTTTTCAAACATTTCTCTGAAAATGTTTTTGAAACTATAGCCTTGACGATAGATATTCATTGCGCAGAGAAAAATTGACGAAAAAATGATATTTTAAGTGAAATCGAAAAATGTTTTTGAACTTAAGTTTTGAATAGGCGGACAATCGAATGAGCTCAGTTAGCAAAGCTAGAGGCTGCTCTAAATAGCATGCAGTGTTCACTATCCGCTTAAGTATATCGTAAGGTGTTTACGGGTCAGGCACATAATATACCAACAACTGAAATTGGCAAAGAATTTGAAAAGTTTTCAGGAACGCTCGCAACTTACGTATAATAATGGAGAATTTTTGAGCAACCTATCTGGAGCTAAGAATATCTGTACTTGGGCAAAGTTTTGGAAAAGGCATTATATATACGCAGTTGATTGGGCGCCTATTTGGCTTAATCGAGAGCACAGTAACATTTCTAATGTGATTATGGCACTGAGTGTTTTAGCTTGTAGTCTGTCCTAGTAGGTAGGTAGTTGCATAATAGTTTGCCCTGCTGTTTAGCTTAAACCTATTTAATGAAAAAGCGTTTATGTATATATGTGGTGTCTTGGATGAGTTTGCCAGTAAACGTTTCCAATTAACTTTTCCTACGGTAGAGAGGGGGATGGGAGAACCATTGGCGCAATTTCTGTGCCTTCAACTTAGGTTGAACCTAAGAACGACAGGTCTCTTATTAATAGGACTGAAATAACGAATAGGTCGCTTGACAGGTTCTCAGCCTTTATTGCGTTCCCTGTCTTGGCTGGTGTTGTGTAAACAAAAGTTTCTACTGGTGTAAACGTTTCCCGTGCGCACTAGACATAAACAGTAGGTAACCTGGTTCCGTCGTGACGAGTTTGCGGCCGGATCGGGAAATATCAAGTCTAAGTTTCTCGGAAATCTGAGTTTAACTTTTACTTTTACCAGTATGAGGTATTGGGATTCCAGTTTTCCTTTATCGGGAACTAAGGAAATTGAGAAGAACCGTAACTAAATGAAAAGTACAAAAAGTTAACGGTATGGAAAATTTCTAACTTTCACTTTTGCATGGAATAAATGAAATGGAGCACCTGGGATGAATATCCAGCAATTTAATGGCAAAATGATTAAAATTTTTAAAAATAGGGAAAGTGTCAAAGCGACGATTTCGGAAGCGATCCGATCCATGTGAATCCTGCATTATTACCGGTCTGATTCTTTGGATTTCCGATGATTCCATAGTGAATGTAAACTATATATAAACAAAGAAATCATAAATATGAATTATGCAAAGACATAGAGAGGGCTGTTTATAATTTTTGCTGTTGAGAAGATCTTCTCTTAAAAGTGTAAAAATCTTTCCATGAAATGTTACTGAAAATTACAAATTTTTGAATATAACTTTTTTGTAGTTGAAAACGCAGTCTAGTTTATCACAATTTTATTGTTCGAAGTATAGATGCTCAATACATTTTTGGTTCAAGAATTTGTAGTTTTCGTTCTTTCATATCTGATCCTTCCTAGAATTAGAAGATCTTTGAAAACATCTTCTATACATATATCTTAGGTTTATGGTTGAATTAGTAAAGTTATTAATGTTTCTTAGACCCGTCTTGTACAAGAAGAACAATTTATATTCCCTCTGTGATCCATCATTAGCAGAACGAACTTTAAGCCCCCTTTTTTCGGAGTGCGTCAAATAAAAACTATAGATACAAGGACGCCTTTGGAATTCATCTTAAGCATAAAATATTTCAAGATGCTAAAGTCTGTCTTGCTTGTTTCAAGTTTAGTGTGAAGTTAAACTAAGATAATCTGAAAATAGCAACGATTCGAAGGTTTTATGCCATTTTTCGTCATTTTCCTGACGCCAGGTTTTATTTTCTGTAACATTATTGCTAGGTTGCTAATAAATTTGAATTTATCCTAATCAGCCACCAATTTATCGAAATCTTTTGCAGAAATGAGATTATGGCTTTATGGCATTTTTCGACTTTCTCGATCTCGCTGATTTTTACATATTTTATTGTCCAAACGGTACATATATTTTAACGAGTTTTTAAAATTAAAGTCGTAAGTCTAAGGGTTATTGAGTTATTTCACCTCAAAGTTGAGATCTCTTATGTTATTAACCATAGGAAATTAGAAAAGTTGTCACTTTTTCACGTGCGCCAGAGAAACCCAGGAATGGCAAAATGGATCCATCCAGGCTTTATATCATATTAATTCCATGTTTCCGAACTGTGATTTGTAGGAATCAGAATTTCAAAGTAGGTCTTTAAAAATTTTTAGGATTTTTTAAGTATATATATATATATATATATATATATATATATATATATATATATTATATATATATATATATATATTAAAATTTCGTACCAAGTCAAATTTTAATACTTCAGAAATTCATTAAAAATTTTTAAAGGCCTAATTTAAAATTCTGATTCCTACAAATCACAGGTCGGAAGATGGAATTAATATGATTTAAAACGTGGATGGATCTATTTTGCCATTCGTAAGAGTTCTCTGGAGCACCTGAAAAAGTGGTAACTTTTCTAATTTTCTATGTTTAACAGTAAGTATAACACATGAGAACTCTACTTTGAGGTGAAATTACTCAATAACCCTTATTAACTCAATAACTACTTTAATTAAAAAACTCGTTAAAAGATACCGTTTGGAGCGAGATCGGAGGAAGTCGAAAAAATGACCAAAAAATGGACCCCCTTAACTGCGCATAACAATAAGGTTATATATTTACAACTTTTTTATCTGTTCTCGTAAGCAGTTTTCATTTTTCCACATGCAGTATGCAGCTTGCAGATGGAGGATGAAAAGGGGGTAATGCTGGTAGAATTTCCAAAGAAGAAAAAAAAGAAGAGTGAGTATGTGTTATGTCTGATAATCAGTGGAAAAGGGGACCTGGTTCTCCGTTGTATGCGTATCTCCGTATCTATTCTATTCTATTCTATTCTGCTCAATTCAGTGCAAACTCAGAGAGGAGGGAAGAGAAATAATGAGGTTGAAATTCTAGAGTGCCTTCCTCTGGCGAGGTTCAGTATTGATATTTGGCTTCAACCTAATTTCTGGTTCATTGTGAACCCCGGTCGACTGCCTGGAGATAGGATTAGACGAAATGGGAGAGCTCAGTTTTTTCCTTTTTCCATCAGGAAAGTAAATACCTTTCCGGTTTTTCAGAAATGTCCTGGTTTTTTCCCTGTTTCAGGTGAATCTTATTTTCGGTTTGCAGTGGAACAGGGGATCTAGCCAAGAAGAAAGAGAAGAAAGGAAATTCTGTGACCATTTTTTCCTGGATTTCTATTCTTTCCAGCTGTCCCAGCCAGTTCCCCTTGTCCATTTCGTTTCCATTTTCCCGGAGATTATCCTGCTGATTTTGGTAATTAGCTTTCTGGCCAAATTTTGATCACACGTCTGTTCTCTCTGCCGCATCTTCCCTTTTTTCTCCTGAAAGAACGCAACCTGTGATGGTGATGGTCCAGGATATATCTGTGATGAGTTCCGCGGGCGGGATGATCAGTTCGGATCCCAACAACAACCCGGGCGGATTCCCCCAGAAGGACGCGGACGCCGTCAAACTCTTTGTGGGCCAGATCCCTCGAAATCTGGAGGAAAAGGACCTGAGACCCATGTTTGAACAGTTTGGCAAAATTTACGAATTCACAATTCTGAAGGACAAATATACTGGAATTCACAAAGGTACGCGAAAAAATCCAGTGCAGTCACTTTGCTCTGGACAGATTTCCTAAAAAGCAAAAATGTTCACACAAGTTTAATTTAGTAATGCTGCCTGTTGTTGCAATTGTTTTATTAGTTATCTATCTGTATATGGCAAGTATATATCTATTCCCAATTTAGAAAGGGATGTTGCCGAAATAGTGTAATTTTTGGTCAAAATTCGGTAGGGGGTCTGCCTTTTCCCGCTTTTCGTCGAATTTCTTATCTTTGAGGGCCTTCTGAAGTTTATACCCCTCGCATATCCTTCTTAAGTTACCCTTTAAATTGTTTATATTAGGCCACAACGCATAACAGTGTGCGCTCTCCAGTTAGCTGACTGTTATCCAAACTTTGGTACATACTGTCTTTGCGTCACAGCCAAACAAAGCTTAAACTTAATATTGTATTGAACTAATCCAGTACTGAGACGTATCTTGCAACGCATGGCTGGTTATGGTAGAGATAATAGACGGTAGCTAGTACTGTACAGATCGCTACAGTAACCTATCTCCACATAGACATATTCTGGTATAGGCGGTCGTTATGGGTAATCATGGCTGGTTTTGTAAACCCAGTACATAGTCTGCCTGGTTGAGTTACTGACGATGTGCTCGAGGCCATACACTGTTAGGTACATGTAAAGATTTAAGTTCGATTTTTTGAGGAACATTGTAAACTCTGGATTAGTTTAGAAAATTCTGGGAATTTCTAAAAACTGTCTTTGAGTTCAACTTAGCAAATTGTTTGATGACAGAAATGTTTAATTAGTGATACCAAGAGTACATAATACATAAGACTATGGCAAGCGTCATACGCTATGTATTATGAGCTCGCTACATCCTCTGCACGCTATCGGCTGACCCCCACCATAAATCAGACCCCCCTTGACCCCGCCCCTATACATGTACAGGGTTCAAACGGGGGGTCGGGGTCAATGTTAGTATACTTACATGTTAAACTTGACGGGGCCCCAATTTGTGTATGGGGTTTAAGCTTGTATGATTCACACATCTGTGTACAAAATATACAAGCACGAGCCCGATCCCCCGTTTGGACCCCGTACATGTATAGGGGCGGGGTGAGGGGGGTCTGATTTATGGGGGGGGGTTAGCCGATAGCGCGCATCGGAGGACGCGAGCTCATAATACATAGAGTGTGCCAGCTGTCATACTCTTATGTATTATGTAGTCTTGGTGATACGGACACTTTCTATAAGTTTACACATTCTAGTGATTAACCACGATTATTGAGCAAAAGATGAGTATTTTAATGCAATCAGAACTTTGATAATAAAATGAAAACAAAAAATTGGAAATGCACAAGGTGCTAGCAAACAACTTCTGAAAATGAGAATTGCAGAAATGAAAAAATTTAAAATGGGGAGTAGATTGTAAAAATGAAAAGAAAATTAGGAATTGTTGGAATTGGATGGAATAGAGTACAATGTTAAGAAATGTTTGAAGCAACTCCTTCTCTAGAAGATAGGACGAACTAAACTGAGAGAGAGAGGGACTCTTCTAAAGTTGAATAATTTAGATAATCACATTTTTACTGGTTCCCTTCCCCTCTTCAAAACGGAGTACCATACTAAAATTAAATTTAGAGCCACTGAGAGATAGGGATAGAGACATGTCAACTTCATTGCAGGACTTCTGTTCGTTACCCCCTCCCCTTCTCAGAAATGCATTTAGAGCAAATGAAATGACATTTCTCTCAAATGAAACTCTTCATTATTGCTGCTGCATTCCTGAGAAAGTTGGAACAGAGTTTAGCCAAATTGTACATAGTATCAGAAATTGCGTCCCTGAAGAAAGAAGCAAGGCCAGTTCAGCCTGTCAAAGTCACGGTCTTTCATGCTATAATTATTCAGGTAATTAGTTAGATAGTTAATTAGCAAATGAGTGACTGTGTGTTTGTGTTTAGGTTGTGCCTTTCTGACCTACTGTGGCCGCGAGAGCGCCATCAAGTGCCAGACGACTCTGCATGATCAGAAGACGCTTCCCGGGG
>JASAND010004864.1:0-15567 GCA_030248195.1 Trissonchulus latispiculum
CTTTCCCGCCATAGCAAAACGGATGGAGGATTATCTGAGCTTTTCAGTGAAAAAATCGTTGAAAGTTGGTGAAGAGGACGATGACGACATAGATGAAGAAGAGAGGGTACTTGGAGGATATGGATGCGATACGACAAGTTGGAGGATTCGCTTTATCGATAGCTGCCAGTTCCTTATGGCTTCGCTTGATGCTTTGGTGGGAAACCTAGATGTTTCTCAGTTCAAGTTTCTAGCATCAACCGTCCACGATCGAATGAAGCAGAAACTGCTAATGAGGAAAGGAGTCTATCCCTATGATTACATGAATTCTTGGACCCGATTTGATGAAACAGCGCTCCCTCTAAAATCGGCGTTTTTCAACAAGCTCATGGAAGAGGAACTGTCAGACTCGGACTATGACCATGCAAAAGCCATATGGAACTGCTTTGGTATTCAAACTTTAGGGCAATATCATGATCTGTACTTGCAAACCGATGTAGTACTGTTGGCCGATGTGTTTGAGAATTTCCATAGCTTTTGTCTTCAACATTATGACTTGGATCCCGTACATTACATCACTTTACCTAGTTTTGGATGGGATGCATGTCTTAAGTTGACTGGGATAAGGTTGGAACTTCTCAAAGAACATGACCAGTATCTATTTTTTGAACAGGGTATTCGTGGAGGCGTTTCTATGATTTCTCACAGATATGCCAAAGCGAATAACCCGTATTTACCAGACTATAATAGTACAAAACCTTTGTCATATATTTTATATTTAGATGCAAACAATTTGTATGGCTGGTCTATGGTTCAAAAACAGCCATGTGGTAAATTTCGTTGGCTTTCCGCTTCTGAAATTAATGAAATTCAGTGGAGCTCTGTGTCAACAGAGGGGGAGGAGGGATACGTTTTGGAGATGGATTTAGAATATCCAAAAGAATTGCACAGTTTGCATAATGTTATCCGTTGGCTCCTGAAAAGATGTTTATCGATGATAGCATGCTGTCTGCCTATTGTAAAAAATTGAAATGCGATCTTGGTACAAAAAATGGGAAGGTGTGCAAGCTAGTGCCCAATCTGTTTAACAGACAAAATTATATTATACATTTTCGCAATTTAAAATATTATTTGTCTTTGGGCTTAAAATTAAAGCATGTACACCGCGTCCTAGCTTTTCAACAGTCAGCTTGGATGCATCCTTACATTAATTTCAACACCGAGATGCGCAAATGTGCTAAATCTGATTTTGATAAAAATCTGTTAAAGCTGTTAAACAATGCGGTATTTGGAAAAACTATGGAGAACGTCCGTGCGTATTTGGATGTGAAACTCGTAACTGAGCAAGCGCGATTCAAGAAATTGGTGTCCAATCCTCGCTTTCAGCGGGCCACTGCTTTTAGCGATGATTTGGCAGCAGTTTGTATGAAACGTGCCACAGTCGAGCTCAATAAACCCATATATGTTGGGTTTACTGTACTCGATTTATCAAAGTTGCTCATGTACGAATTTCACTACGGTTATATCATTCTTAAATACGAACGTGATGTAAATTTGCTGTTCACCGATACTGATAGTCTGTGTTATTATATTCAGTGTAACGATGTGTATAGGGATATGCAGAGACGATTGTTTTTTGTTTGACTTCAGCGACTACCCTTCCGATCATCCTTTGTTTTCTACAACCAATAAAAAGGTAATGGGGAAAATGAAGGATGAGACGAACGGAAGTCCAATCACTGAGTTTTGTGGCCTTCGTGCCAAAATGTATACTATTTTATGTGGTAATGATGCTAAAAAGAGGGCCAAAGGTGTAAAGAAGTATGTTGTCAAGAAAGTTTTGAAACATAATGATTATGTAAATGTTCTGTTTGATAAAACCCTTCGTCGAGATATGATGAATATGATCAGAAGCGATAAGCATCAGCTATTTTCTTTAACTACAAACAAAATCAGCTTATCTGCTTTTGATGATAAGCGTTATATTCTCGATGATGGAATTAATAGTTTCGCGTATGGCCATTGTAATATTAAGTAATTTCTATAAATATATTAAATATGCAGATTAAAACATAGTCAGATTTATTGGTATAATCATTATTATTATTAAACAGTTGACATATTATATAAGGATAACGTAGTAATCAAAAATCATCAGTCTGAATCATTTAAATTGTCCTTTTCCTTAATGTAGGATTGAAGGAGTTGATAGGCACGATGAGCGGAGCAATATTTGGCACCCTCTTCTAGCATGTGGTCAGGACAGCAACCTTTTCCTTCCATTTGCACCATCACACTGTAACTTGGCAATCCCATGGCGCCTCCTTCCATAACCCTAACAAAATTTTTCCGAGCCATGAGACCTGTCCTTAGCAGATTCCATTGACCAGACCCCTTAGTAATAACCAGTTTCACTTTGGTGTCTAAGATGATTGCTGAAATTTCATCAAGCACCTGATTCCATGTACGAAGATGAGGGCTGCAGTCCCAGCTTAGGCAAGTCTGCATCGTAACATACTGAACGGTCCACTGTTGATCCATGGATAGCTGGGAAAACTTGTGCGGGGCTTTGATAAAGAAGTGAAAAACAGGCTGATAATATCCGGGACGTTTAATTAGTATAGTAGCCTCCAATGGAACATCCCCAAGACTTTGAACACCAATACAACTAACAGCAACAATTGCGAAGGCCATATTGAAACAGTGCAGCTGTTAGAAAATGTGAACGTTTATATGGGGAATAATTAGGCTAAACTATTGAACCAATTGGGGTGTAACGTTAGGTCCATTTTAAACTAATCGTGTAAAATTAGACATTTTTAAATCAAATCTCTTGTGGCACGAGTTACACAATAGTGCCACATTATTCCACATGGGCCACTGTCCTGGAACGCCCATTTGTATACTACTCATCGTAACTGTCCCCTTGATAACTATTTCCCCTGAGGAACTAGTGAACTCACGTACCCAACAGGCGGACCGTCTAGATTAGGTTAGACCCACACTAGGCTAGCTTCGTCCATAGACCTAAGAGTTGATCTTCATCTTCTCGCTGTTTGCCTCTCTGTGTAACGGATTGCGACCCCGATTGGAGCCAGCTTCATTACACATATCTTTCATCTTCTTAGTTCTTAGGCAGGTCTTAGTATCATCCAACAGGCCTTGTCTCGAGTTGCTATCAGTAAGTCATCCACGTACAGGGCTATGAAAACTTCTTCTTGTTCTTCTTTCTTGACATAAAGGCACGGCTCAGAAGCGGCTTTTTGGAAACCAGTGCTACAAAGGTAAGTATCCATGGTTGAATTCCAACAACTTGGAGCTTGTTTGAGCCCGTAGAGGCTCCGTTGAAGCTTGCAAACATGGGTTTCCTTTCCAGCTTCGACAAATCCATCAGATTGTTCCATAAAGATATCTTCTTCCAGGGATCCCTAAAGAAAAGCAGTAGTCACATCCATTTGATGAATGTGCAATCCCTGTTCCACTGCAATAGCTAAAAGCAGTCGGGCTGAGGTAAACTTTACTACAGGCTCAAAGGTTTCGTCGTAGTCTACGCCTTGATTTTGTGAGAAACCTTTTGCAACAAGTCTGGCTTTGTACCGTTCAATAGACCCATCTGTTTTGTACTTCACCCTAAAAATCCACTTGCACTTTATGGGATCTCTGTCTTCGGAGCGTGGAACCAATACCCAGGTTTGATTCTCATTTAACGAGTCGATTTTGCGCTGAGCTGCAGCCCGCCACTCTTTCGCGTGCTCACTCTTCATGGCTTCAGCGATCGTGGCAGGTTCTTCCACTTCTGCGTTGCAGGCATAGTGAACTGTCTTACTGGCTGCAGCTTCCTTGAGATAATCTCCAAACTCGTCGAACTTTAGTGGTGGCCGTCGATTCCTTTGCGATCGACGTACTGCTCGTTCATATTCTTCTTCTCCTTGAACTGGTTCTTCGTAATTTTCTGGTTCCGGACGATTTTCTGGTTCATCTTCTGGTTCACGTTCACCACTTGGACGTAGTAGGTTTCTATGTTCGTGCTCCATTGTTTCTAAACCATCATCATCGTCATAAACAGCAACGTCTTTCTGCCAATTTTTTTCACTGTACGAACGTCGGAAAATTCTTCTTAGTTGAATTTCACATCTCGGCATACAAAGACCTTTCTTTTCTTCAAGTCGTGTAGCCTGTATCCGTTCGCCCTGGAACTGTACCCAACAAATCTGCACTGAATCGCTTTCAGAGCAGACTTCTCGCGTTCAGATTTGGGTACATGGGCATAAGCGAACAACCGAACATCTTTATGTGGGCTATACTTAGTTTTCTCCCAAAGAACACTTCAAAAGGCGTCGTCTGTCTTTTTATTCCCTTTGTCGGTGTCCGATTCTTCAAATAAGTTGCAGTACTTACAGCTTCAGCCCAAAAAGCAGTCGGTACCCCGCATGGGTAATCATACACCGGGCGGTTTCCACAAGCGTCCGGTTTAATCTCTCGGCGGTCCCATTCTGTTGTGGCGCGTGGGGAACCGTCAGCTCGGGACTCAAAATTTGTAGACTTGTACTCGGTGCCGTTATCTGTCCGAAGCACCTTTATGCCTTTTCCAGCATAATTGGTGATCTCCGCTTCAAACTCCTTAAACTTTTCTAAAACTTCGCTTTTATGTTTAAGGAAATAAACATAGATCAGATGAGACTTCTCATCAATAAACGTTAAGAAATATTTTGATCTTCCGATTGAACTTGTTCTCATAGATCTGAATAAACTAGATCCAAAACTTCAGACACTTCGGTTTCGCAGTGTTTTGGGAATGGATTTCTGTGCAGTTGGATAATCACTGACCACCTGGGCCCATAACCTGTTGGGCAAGAGCAATACAGGAATTTGAGAATACCAAGTTTCCGCTGATCGTAACATATCAGCTTATACACCAGACAGCTACTCTTCTTATACTCACAACAACAGTACTAGAACAGATCTAGTCTATACTTTTTATGCATATAATAGTCGGCTACTACTTTAGCTTTGAACAGAAAACGTTAAAATTTGGTGTGTATGTAAAGTTTTCAGGCATAAGGAACATTTTCCAGACACCCTCGTGGTTCTCAGGATTTACCTATATTTCTGGACATCTGAATTCGGCACCCTGTGAAGTTGCATTGAAAATTTCAAAAATGTCTTTTCAAGTCTGTGTGCGGTCCGAGCTTTTCCGGTCCTAATCTCATCCTTATTACAGATCAACCATTTAGTTTTAAAAATTTCACTGCAGACAATTTTTACACCCCAGGTGTCCCAGATGATTTTTGGGATAAATCATTCATTTTTTTGCAAATTTAGCTTGTTTACATACAACGCTGAATGAAACGAGACATGAATTGCATTGCATCCTACAAAGCAATTTCTAAAAGAGGCAATGAATGTCAAAAACTGTAACTGAAGTGACCGACAAAGGCGTTTTCTTTTAAAAAATGACCCATTATGTACCATTGGTTTTGCAACAGATTCTTGTAGCAACACTATAATTAGGGTGTACAATGGAATGATTCATAAAAATGGAAAACATGTACACTTTGAGTTGAATGAGTTGAATGAGAACAGTAGTCTCTGACAGAAGAACTTTCAAACGGCTGCCTTGATAAAGATACAGTCATGCGGGGAATCGAGCTGTTGTGTCTGAGGTAAAGTTGTTTACGCCTTCCTTCCTATGCGAGTCTCCATACTTTGTAGTACGCTGCTAAAGTTCTCTCTTGTTTCCCTTGTGCAACCGTTCCCCTATCAGAATGTACCTCATTTGGGATGAAAGGGGCCAAAACATTATTTACCTAATATCTTTGGAGGCGGGATTCTGTGTAGCAGAATCTCCACCACATGTATTATGAGGGGAGACTTACATAGAAGCAAGAGTCCACAATAATTTCCCTTATGTTATAGAACAAGAGTATATAAGCAACTAGAGGGCTTCTCTTCCTGGCATTGCGTAACGGTGCTCCGCCCAAAAGACGCGAATGTTTGGGGGTCGACCAAATCGACAGCGCATACCCTCCTCCGTTTGGTGGGGGGTAAAAAATAGGTCCATGTTTGGTGGGGGGGGGTAGCCAAAAGTGGTCCCCGTTGGGGGGGGGGGTCGCTGAAAGAGGTCCCCGTTTGGTGGGGGGGGGGGTAGCCCAAAGTTGTCCCCGTCAGGGGGGGGGGGCGGTTGGTGAAAGAGGTCAACGCTGGGGGGGGGGTCGCTCAGCAGGCTAAGTTAGGTTCATTCTGATGTGGCTGTTGGCGCTCCCCCCATGCGGCGACCCATTTTCTAACACAACGAAAGCAACCTCAAACTTCGGCTCTCCCCCCCCCCCCCCACCAAACAGAGGGGGGTTTCTACAGTCTGATTGGCTGATGGCTACCCCCCACAAACGGGGACCTCTTTTTGGCTACCCCCCCCCACCAAACGGACATATGCGCTGCGATTTGGTCGACCCCCCCCAAACGGGGGAACATTCGCGTATTGCGGGCGGATCACCGTTACGCAATGCCAGGAAGAGAAGCCCTCTAGTGGCTTACTCTTCTTCTATTATATACTGGAATTATGGACTCTTGATAGAAGTGTAGCGCTTCTACCAGGGTTGGTGGACCAAGAAGACACTGAGGACAAGCCCGAACGGGAGGCGTCAGGCGGCATCCTCGTACCTACGAAACTATGACCTAGAAGAGAGAATGGAAGATGGCGGTTCAGCTTTTCACTAACCAACGAAAGTAAAGAGTTGGCCCAGCCGGCGTTCGAACCACGGCCCTTCTGATCCCGGGGCAGACGTGTTAACCTACTAGACCACAGGGCCATCAGCTGAGCTCCCATATCAGGCTTATCAATCTTTCCTATATGCCTGCTTCCCTTACAGGAGTAGCTGAAATTCCTTATTGTTGGTCTTACATTGAAGCTCTACATCTACATGCGTTGTTTCGTGCACTTAAATCGGGTGTATCCAGTTTATATTGGTTGCAAACTCACCAAACGGGGCCGCAATTTTTGACTAAAAATTCTGTGTAGAATTTTTATGCAAAAAGAGAATGGGCATATTCAGTGTTGATAACTTGCCTGTTTTTTACTTTTGTCAAAATATCGTTTCAGAATTTATGTCGTTGCCAACACCCGATTTTGCCCAAATCCCGGTCTGGGCAAACAATGTTCCCCCCAAACCAGGGTCTGGGTAAACCTGTTCCCCAAACTATAGGTTTGGGGAAAACATTGGTTGCCCAGATCGGGGTTTGGGCAAAATCGGAGTTTGGGCACGCCATGTATAAACTTGAGCATTTTTTGCAATTTTCACATTTTATCCAACTCTGAAAAGTCATTGCTCTTGAGACTGATAGAATGAAACGGAAATAGTCTTAGTAAAAGCTAAAGACTTAAAAGCAGGGTTGTAGAGCACAAAATAAGCCTTGCAATGAAAATATGTAATCGATGGGTAAAATTTTCTATATCAAATCAATGGTCGATTCTGGGGGTCTGCCACCTTGACTCCTCGACTATGTTAACAGCATGCTTCGGCTACATACATACGTAGTTATTTATTTCATCATTTGCTAAAGCAGTGCTGCACAGTTTTGTCCGTTGACCCGTTGCAGTGTTCATTATAGTTCCTTAAATCGCCAGATCTTGTGCCTTGGCACCCACAGCACAAATTTTTCAAACGAAATCTGTAGAGAATGTTGACATGTAAGACTCATGCCATATAGGTGGCATATGTTGTCTTCGCGAAATCGGAACCACGTAAAATCAATATTTTTACCGGAATGTGTTCAGTGAGTCGTACCAAAAGACGGAAACTCGCTGCTCGACTCAACGTTTCGCTATGTAGTTGGAGAAGTTGACTTTAACGAAGTAATATGTGCTAAATTATTATCTGCATTTAAGTGCAATATAATATCAAGAGTGCATAATTGCACTATATATAAGAAGAAGAGTAAGCCACTAGAGGGCTTCTCTTCTTGATATTGCGTAACGGTGCTCCGAGCACAATACACGAATGTTCCCCCGTTTGGTGGGGGGGGGGGTAGCAGAAAAGAGGTCCCCATTTGGTGGGGGGGGGGTAGAGCTGAGGGTTACGGTAGTTTTTGTTCTATTTTAAAATGGGTCCCCGTTTTGTGGGGGGGGGGGTAGCACAGAGAGGTACCCGTTTGGTTGGGGGGTGGGTATGCAGAAGGGGTCCCCGTTTGGTGGGGGGTAACAATCAGAGGTCCCCGTTGGGGGGGGGTCGCCAACAGCCAATCAGATTCATGCAATCTTAGCCTGACGTGGCGACCCCCCCCCCAAGCGGGGACCCCTTTTGCATACCCCCCACCAAACGGGGATTTGCATACCCCCCTCCCACCAAACGGGGGCTCCTTTTGCCTACCCCCCCCCCATCAAGCGGGGGAACATTCGCGTATTGTAGTCGGAGCATCGTTACGCAATGCCAAGAAGAGAAGCCCTCTAGTGGCTTACTCTTCTTCTTCTATAATATAAAGGAATAAATTATGGATTCTTGGTAATATATGATATGAGAATCGATTTCAGGCTGACCTTTTTCGCAGTGGCGGTGAACGGTTTCGATCGAGAGCTGATCTGCGCCAGCATCCCGAATCTCACGATCCTCCAGCGGGACCTCTGCGTTCAGAGGCCGGAGGTCCTGATCGCTTTGGCTGACGGAGCCCTTCTGGGCAAGACGCACTGTCAGCTGCAGTTTCAGCACCAGCTGTGGAACTGTAGTCATCTCAACTACAGCTCTGAATTTCACTACTACTTGCCTGAAGGTAACAACTAGAATACAAACCTCTATAGGGTTATGTCGTTAAGTATTTCTTGGACCATACATGTGCTGGGGGGTTGGGGGTGGGTTTCACCCCCCCCCCCGACCTGGACCTCACCACCCCAGAGGGGTCACTCACTCCAGAATTCGGATTTTTCCGGTTTTTTGGGCAAAAAACCGTAAAAATCCCGGTTTTCCGGAGGCCCTCTTCCGCCGGTTCACCCCACCCAGAACTTCCCCTCCTGCACATGTCTGTCTTGGACTCGGGCTGGGCTACTTACTTGCAGGTTAATACCTAGAGATGAAGATAAATTTATGTTAAAATTCTAATATATTTTGTAGACTCCGGTAAGTTTGGTCAGTCGGTATGTTTGTTTATGTATATATGCCAGTGAATCAAATAAACTCTATCATTCTTTAATACTGTCCATTTCTCTAAGGTACCTACTCGTATGTACGACTTTAATGTCGTTGGTATTTGATCCTCATCTGAATCCATACCTCCAATGTTTCCAATTGATAAAGTTTCTCAGCGACAACATCCAGTACAGTTTCATTCTAATAGAATAGACACATAACTGTACAACTATTTCTGGCACTGTATTACTGATACTACTCAAAAACAGTTTGTTGTGTTAATTTATGTTTCAGATAGTCGAGAATCAGCCTTCGTTGCCAGCATTCAAGCGGCGGCCTACATGTACGAAGTCGTCCACAGCTGTGATCAGGGCCGGATCTCTGACTGCGAGTGTGAACGAGATGATCCCGATTCCAGCTTTCGACCAGTTGATCAGATCGGTCATCTGATCTGGACCGGTTGCCGAAACGGGATTCGATATGCTGAGAGTGTGGTCATTTCATTTCTGGAACAGTCCGTTCTGCAGTTGGATGACTCCATCACTCGTGTCATCCACATGCACAACTATGCTGTCGGAATTGAGGTAATATCAAGAGCTCTGTAGCATTAGCTCTGTAGCCGGCAAAGTGCTCATCTTTATTCTCATGTAGCAGCAGATAGCAGATAGCATATTCTCTCGCAAGAGCGTATTCTTTGTTAGCACTTAAGGTGGTGATTCCTTTTGGGCACATATTGTTGTTTGGCGGCGCAAATCAAGATGAAATTTGATGAAACTTTCCGAAATAAGTTCTTTTAGCGTTCTAACACCCTCCGCGCAATCCCGATTCAAAAATTCGGGATTTCCGGTCAGAGTGGTTTTTCCAACTTTCTGAACGTTTGGCAGCTGCTATACAGTTACGACTATATTCATTCGAAAGATCTCATTGAGTTTCACATTTTTGCTTTTTAAAGTAAGTTTCTAGCTTTTCTCTACCGTGAGATATAGCCGATTTTCTTATTTTTGCGTCGAAAACGTCGTTTTTGCAGAAATCAAATTATCCAACATTTCTTGAACTACGCAAGCCGTAAAATCAAACTAAGGGAGTCGATCTGAAGGTCTCACAGGGACAAATTATCCGACGCATGATCGTCTTCCAACTGCTTAATCCTGTGGGCTGCTATCATAAAAAATGTAGTTTTTGCGAAAACACGACCAATTTTTTTCCAAAGATTGTGGAGCATTCAATGCAAGCTGGAGGGACTGAACAAATGTGTTCTGCACAAATATACCCAGGGACGACTTTTTAGTTGCCCCGATTGCTGCTTTCTAGCTAAAGTAATCGCTTGACACATTTTGAAAAGGTAGGCAAAATACAATTTACGCACACATTTCAGCTTATTTCTCTATAACGAACAGCAATTTCACAATAAATAAGAAATAGTCCCCAGCTATTTGATGGAGGTATCGAATGATATAACCGATGCCTCGCGAAAAAATTTACTTGAGTCTGCAAAAATTCTGGAAAATTATACTTCTTCTGAAATGCGTTGAAAATATTTTAGAAAAGCAACATTAGTTTCATTGTATTCATTAAAAAGAGAAAATGTCAAGCTACATTTTGATATAAAAATGGCTTCTTAGCTCCAAGTAATGAATGAGTAATAATGGTGCAAACTTTATGTGACCAAAGGGAATCACCACCTTAAGACACTGGTTCGGGTTCGCGTATTTGTGGTCTTAAAGCGCATTAACATGTCTTTGTTTGCTACAGTGCTTCCAGCTGATTGCTACAGTAGCAGTGTTTAGTCCGGGGAAACATTTCAAATTCTTCGTGAAGTGAAAATATGTGTTTTTGACAAATTTCGTGTATCCTACTTTACACCTATCCTACTTACGCCTAACGTTTGATGTTTCCGCCTAGAGATAACAAAACTCAAAATCCTACTTATACGCCTAAAGCTCAAAACTGAAATTCCTACTTACGCCTAAAATATTTCCTTGCAAAACTCTCATTCCTACTTACACCTATAACGAAATCTCTACCGTAATCCACTTACATATATTCCCTTATTTACTTTGTACAGTGTTACAATGCAATTAATATGTAGAAATAAAAACGTGTATAAACATCTTCATTTAAATTCGGTGTAACATTTGGACAAATAGTGCTGCAGCAGCTGTGTATTTAATTTAACTTTAAACTGAAGAATAAACTAAATTAAATAAACTTTAAACATATACAGTCGAGCATCTATTCATGAATGTTTTAGGTTATAACATTTAGTGAGGAGAACCAAAATCCAAGTACCCTCCTGATTTCGGACAGCGTATAAGCTAAATCAGTGTAAGTCAATAGTCGAAACTCAGTTGTCCTCCGATCCGACAAGAAGAACTTTTGGGGAACAAAAATGTCTTTACTTTAGAAAATTTAAAATTTTCCAGATGTGCTGGAATATTTTAATTAATTTAGTTCGTTTTTCATTTGCAGGGAAAGCTGGAAAGTTTTTTCTAATAAATAAAGTTAAGTCGCAAATTTGCTACTTAGTTCACACCAGGTGGAACCCCTTCAAGAAAAATTGAACAACACAACAAACAAACTCAGAATGTGGGTGGGTACTGTAGATTTTAGGCGTAAGTAGGAATTTGAGTTTTGAAAACGATTATGCGTAAGTAGGATAGGCGTAAGTAGGAGTAAGCACAAATTTTACTTTAGAATTCGCTAGAACTTTCACTATCGGTACCCCCCCCCCCCCCACACTGACACCCTTATAGTCATTCGAATGCTCTCGCCAAGGCCTATAACTTTGCTTCAGAGATTATTCCTCGATTTATTTTGGTTAAACTGGTTTAAGAGATAACATACATAACAATTGATCTTCGAGGTCCAACACTGACCATTTTCCGAAAATCAAATATTTCAAGATTTCGACAGCTTCATCCACTAGTCCGAGGATCAATTATTCTTGACTTGTGTACTCCTACAGTTACTGTCATATTTTAGTGTAAAGAAAAAGAAAATTTCAAGAAAGAAAGAAAGAAAAGAAAAAGAAAGAAAGAAAGAAAGAAAAGTTGCATAAGAAAAGAAATTTCGGTGACCCTTGGTGGACTTCTGTTGACTTGACAGCTGTTGTCAACTTGGCCAATTTCAAAGGAACCTTCAATGTTGTGATATTTGATCTTCGCTTTCACTGCTAACACACATGTATCTTAAGCACTACTTTAGTGGACAAGGGCAATTGAGTTTACGTAAGACAGAGGGTTAGGTAGGCTGGGTTGGTATGACATGTGTCCATCAAATTTATGAGGACGAAACTTTCTTTTTTTCTTCCTTTAAAGAAAGAAAGAAAGAAAGAAAGAAAGAAAGAAAGAAAGAAAGAAAAGAAAGAAAGAAAGAATCTTTCTTTGCACTAAAATAAGACAATAGCTGTACAGGAAATGTCTAACAGAGAGCTCTTTGCCTAAGCACAGCAACGAAAATATGAAATTTTGAAAATCACAACCAGATTGTTTTTAACACGCCTTTCTGTCAACTTATGCAAGTAATTCGAAAGCTGCTTTAGGCTGACTGTTGGCGACTGCTTTTTCATAGATCTTTTTTTGCTTAACTTCAGCTACTGTATTCAATTGTTTTAGATAGTCAAGAGGAGCCTAAAAAGCAAATGTATCTGTGAGGGAATTTCTGGCGTCTGTACCCACAGACGCTGTCGTAAAGTGTTGCCCAGTTTCAGTCGACTTGCACACCAATTGAAGACCCGCTACCTGAAGGCACGACGTGTCGTCTCTCAACGACACCATCATGCTCTGGTACTGCGCCTTGACACAGACCTAACTTCCGGTCCTACTAAAACGGATCTGGCATTCAGCCAAAATTCGCCGGACTATTGCCAAAGATATGGTTCAAGCGGACGCTCCTGTAAGGATCCTTTGAATTGTGCCCAGATATGCTGCGGGCAGGGTTACACTGAACGAACTACCACCTATACAGAGTATTGTTTCTGTAAATTTGAGTACTGTTGTGAAGTTGTCTGTAGAAACTGTACTGTTAGTGCGGTTAAGTATGTTTGTAATTAGATAATTTTTGGGGAAGGTCATCGGCTTATTTGGATTTGAGAGCATGTATAAGTTGGACGTTAATTGTTTTTTATGATCGAGCTCAGATCAGTAAGTATCCCGCGTTCAGGTAGAGCTTATATTTCAGACCTTTGTATAGCAATGTAATATTTGCTTTCTGTTCCGCACGAGGTAATGCTACCATTCCATTGTTGTGTCATTGTGTTTACATTTGCACATGATTTTACATGAAATAAAATAGAGAATTCCAGAAAATTAGCCTCCAAGGCAAGAAAATTTCAGCAAAAGTTAATTTTACAGTCGACAAGGAGTTAATGAAATGTAGTGTAAACAAAGTTTACCTTAACTTTAAGTCAATTGTTCAGAACAATTATGTCTGCTGTAAGTTAAGTCTTTGAGGGAAGAGACAACAGGTTCTTTTGAAGAAAGCGCCGAGCGGCTTCCTTTGGTTCTGTTGAGTGAAAGAGGAAATTAAGCTACAGAGGGAGACTGAGTAAGCTTATAATTAAATCAGCTTTTAGGAAAGGGCAAAATAGCCTCCTTCTGGTTCCCCCTCCCCCTTCTTGGAGTCTGAGAATCTTCTAATGGCTGGCGACAGAGTGTCTCTCTCTCTGTGTTGTTCTAAAAGTTCACATTATCATAATGTAGTTGATAACTGTTGACAGTGTTGTTGTTGTTGTTTGTTTCTGTTGTGTAAGAAAGCTGGTTTGTCTTGGCGAAATCTTGGATTCGAATTTAAAATTAGTTTTCAGTAATTTATGAATTAGTGTGAGCCAGGGGTGCCTGATTTTTTTCTATCACTTTTGAATTTGCTTCCTGAACTCCATAAATTCTCAAGTGTAACTTATCCATGAAGTTGATCGGGCCTTGGGGTGAACCAGTAATAAAGCCGTTTTAGTTAATAATATGCGATTCACAACTTCACACACAATTCTCATTTCGTCAGCACGGATCGCAAATTATTAACTGAAGCATACCTTCATACCGCTTCGGATAATAGCTGAATAACGAAGTCAAAGTCACAATTCAACAGAGGGACCCTTTACGCTTCGAAAAGGTAAAGTTTTTCAAAGTCTTAAGTTAAAGTGTTAACGTCTGTCGAAAGTTGAGGACTTTTAGTTGACCACTGCGCCAGGTATCGATGGCTAGCAGCGCAGCGCACGTCTGAAATAGATTAAAGAAGCAGAAACGATGGAGCAATTATTGCCACGAAATTGCTAAAAGTTTTAGAAGAGTTTGCGTGCATTATGCAATATTGCAGTGCAGTGCGAGTAGGAGGCTTTGGCCATTCCTTCAGGAGGGCTACTCTGAGTCTGACAGCTGTGCTTAATTGTTTGTAGTTGCAAACTTTTGTTTACCCTTTCTCAAGAGCCCTTCCTAGAAACTTCTGTCTGTGCTAAAAACTTTGTCGTTACAATTTCTGCAAACATTTTCATAAGGTTGACCCTGTAGCGTGTAACTCAATCCATGTTGTTTACTCTTACAGCTCTACAGAGTAGTGGTAGTGCAATGTGGGTGGGCTAAACCGGCAGTATTGTAAGAGGAATTTCATTTAAATATTTTATGATTAAATTTATTGTCAGTTTCATGGCTACTTCCGATGTTTGCAATTCGTTTTCTTTAATTCGCCCACACTCCACTATAAACGATGTGCTCGTCGAATTTAGTACTTGTAATTTTACCTGTAGTAGACGATTTTAACAAAAACGTTTTTAGTTCACATGATTGACAGTTATTGCTGCTGAAAGTTTTTCGTGAAAGTTTTTTATTTGAAAAGTACCAATTGTTAGCCAAGATTTTATGAATGACAAAGCCAACATGATAACTTCATTACATTTTCCAAACTTGTGTCATTCTCCAATGCTGCTTCTTTATATCTTCCAGCCTTGCAAAAACGTAGCTACGCAAAAAAATATAAGTTTTAGGACATTACCAGCACAGGAGTACACTGAAAGAAAAAAATTTCTTGGGCTCAGACGAAAGCAATAAACATGTTACACGAAAAGAAGTTGGCTATTATTTGGTTAATAGTTAGTTTCTACTTGTTAAACTCAATTTTGAGCGGAATCTTTAATTTTTCGTATTTAACATCGCTTCCACAAGCGGTTGATAATGCACGGAATAACGGAGAAACGGAAAGGTGGCAAAAACATGAATCAGGTAAACGGTAAAGTTAAGCATTGCCTACAACTGGTTAGGGACTGGAAGATTAACATTAATAATGGCAGTTTCTTTATTTGTCAGCTAACCATCGGCCTCAACCAGTCAGATAACGCACGAAGACGAAGGAAGCTAGCCGTTTAATCTCCGTTTCTCCGTTTCTCCATTCGTAAATTAAAATACTACAAATATCATTAGTCTGTCTCATTCGAAACCGTTCTGGGAAAATCTAATTGAAAACATCCTGAATATACATTTTT
>JASAND010004865.1:0-22246 GCA_030248195.1 Trissonchulus latispiculum
TCACTATTGCAGACCCAGCGACAGAGATTCAGATATGGGCGACTTCATACAAGACGATGAAGAGTCAGTGGACAATGACGAGGGGAATTGGTCTGATGATCCGTCTGCCGGAGGAGCAGCTGCACTAGGCGAGAAAGCATTCATTAGACAGTAATCCGAATTAATGGACATTTGTTTTTGGTCATCTATTGTTTCTGACTTTTCTATGTTCAAAAAATTTATAATTGTACTTGTTTGTGGAATTTTGTTCCTTTTATGTCGGAGGCATTGCTTTCCGTTTTCCTGTTTCGTTTTTTCCTTGTCAAAAAATTATAAATTACAAAAGAAACAATCATACAGTGAAACACTAATCTACACTGATACCTATAAATCATAAACATAAAAATTGTTATTAGCAGAGTCTGTGTCATGTTGTTGTTTGTTTTATGACGCATTGACTTTCCTGTAATCGTACGTAGCTGTCCTATTGTTATCTGTTTCTGGTCTGTTGCGTATGCTATAATTGTTTTGAATAAAGAAGTGGAGTGAGAACTAAACTAGATCACAACTGCGTTTAGGTTCGTGTAGGGCTAAGAACCAGACTAGGGATATCCTTTGACAGTAACTAGGCACAGTTAGATGAATGGTCAGAAACGATTCAGCTTTAACAGACAGCGAGACTGGAAACTGATTCAGCTGGAAACCTAAATAATCTCTAGCGACTACAGTTAGATAAATGATCAGAACAGATTCAGCTTTAACAGACAGCGAGACTGCAATCACATTCAACTTGAGACAAAAATAATCTCTAGCGACTGTTGGACTTAGTATAAATGAGCAGTTGTAAGAAGGTATCGCTAAAGGAGAAAGTGATGTCACTGTAGAAAGCAGCGCCCTCTTAGCTTAAGAAGAGCTGAGAACAACTTGATCTTAAACAACTGTGTATCTGATGAATTATTGGAGTGTCACCTGAGACGGCCAGGAACACAAATATCCAATGAAAATGCAGTAATTGTGATTACGGCAGTAAAAGCGCCGTCTATAGTTGCTGATTGTGAATGCAACTGGTTACCAGCACGGGGATTGAAAATCAGTTCAAAATTAGCCAGCAGGATTAAACGAATTAAAATTAATCCTTAAAGAAACAGAAACTACGGCGGTCGGATTAAAATTAACTCTCTCATTTTTAATCCTGCTAAGTAATAAAGAAATAGGGTTGGATTAAAAATTTTAATCCTGCATGATTAAAGAAACAGGATTAAAGGTCGGATTAAAAGTAGCTCGTTTAAGGGGGGGGGGGGGGGTTCCACCATGAAAAATTTTATGGTCCCGGATTTTGCCTCATTTTCACACAAAATTTTGGTCACATATGTCCTGCATATAGAGTTTCGATTTCGAGTAATTTCGTTCACTACTTAACGAGTAACCGGCTATTAATTGCATGCAATTTTAAAACAGGTGAAACCGGCGGTGCCGCAGCAAATAAAGGCACTTTACACCTGAACTTCCTTGAGAATGGAGCTTCATTCGATTGTATGTTTGTTATCTGATGCAAACAAAGATGTTAGGGTAGCTTTTAATGGGCAAACTTTTCTTTATAGGTAACTTTATGTAGTGATTCTAGGGAGTAGCACCGGCGCTGGACAGCCTTGACCACGATTATCATTTAACGGCCAATGACTTGAATTTGGTGCATTTGCGGGCTATAGTCGAAGAAGAAAACATGTTCCCGACAATGAGAGCTTTCGATTAATATAAAATTTAACATATTTTGAAAAATTTGAAAAATCGCTATTTTTGAGATTATGGTTGTCAAACCCCCGTATTTGACCCCAGCGACCAACTGGGCGCACTAACCTGCACCATTTGTGCCCAAACTTGACCTAAAGTCATCAATAATCGTGCGCAAATAGATAGTCTAACATTTTATAGGTCTGTTGCCATAGCTCCATGTTATTTGCCAAAAAACGGGAATTTCCGAAATTTTGCTAAAAATTGAGATTTCTGCGCCAGAGAATTCTCGAAATAGGACAGAGCTAACCAGGATCAATTGGTATCGTTCGAATTGTCATGTCATAAGCTGTGATTTGCAGGAAGTAGAATTTTTAATTAGGCCTTACAGCTTTCAGATATTTCATCAAACTTGCTGACCCCAAATTTTAACAATGCAACAGTCAAGTTTGGCTGTTCGCAAACTTAAAAAATTAATTAAAAAATTTTGAAGGCCTAAATTAAAATTCTGCTTCCTATAAATCACCCTTCGAGATCGTATTTATGATATAAGACGGACGTTGAAGCGCTCCCTTCTGTCATTGGCGAGATTTCTCTGGCGCACGGAAAAATCACCACTTTTTCCGTTTCCTCTGTTTAACACATACTGACATCAACTTTAAGGTGAAATTACTCACTAACCGTAAGAGATCCGATCCGATTCGTTAAAATATACCAATCGGACAACAAAATATGTGAAAATGAGCAAAATCGGAGATGGTCGAAAAATCGGCCAAAAATGGACCCCCCCTTAACACTTTTAAGTCTCAGGATTAAAATTTTATCCGTTTAATCCTGCTAGCCGTTTCGTTAATGCGGATTACTTTTAATCGAATCCGTTTAATCTTTAAAGAAATAGACCCAAAGTAATTTTAGCCTTCTAGAATTTCCTTAGCCAGTCGATGCAGTTGTCAAATTAATTTCAACCTGTTATAAAATCGCTTCTCCTTATGAAAAACAGCTTAAATATAGGCAACCTGAATTTTTATTAGTTTTCTTAACTCTGACTAGAGCCAACATTAGCTGGGAAGCAGCAGTTGAAGTACCTGAAAAAGGTCTGTATAAAACAGATTTGCAAAAGGCAACCACCCAGCTTGCATAGTAAGGACCACAATCGCTAGAAAGAAACGATCAGGTTGACAAAACCTACATTTTCTAACATTGTAGCTCATGCTTGTGGGATAGTAACCGGAAAATGGCTCAAGCCTCGATTAATTGTCCTTCAAAAATTGAGCCTCCTGATTTAATCGTACAGCCGTAGCTCAAGAAATAAAAACCTTTTAAGCTTTCAGCAAATAGCAAATTCGTTTGTGACGCCACGCACGATCACCATCTTAGCACAAGTTCTAAAGTCCTTCAGTTATTGCAGCAAATTTTCGTCGTGGTGGAGTGGTTTGATAACGACCAAATCACGGACAGCAAATTGACAAGAATGTAAGTTGAAGATTTTTATTACAATATATTTGCCAAATAAAATACAAAAATAGTACAAAATGCAGAAAATCCTAAACAGCTATCGTTTCCTTTTCCACGTTTGCCGCTTCGCATCTCTGGCGCCTGTCTCCACAGGCCCTTTCTTCCGCTGAACCGTCTTGGAGCAGTCTGTCTGAATGAAATCATACAGGAGTTTGGCATTTCGTTCAGCGCCCAAAATTTCCACCAAACTTTCTTGGGACAGCTGACATAGCTCATGAATGCTATTGACGCGTTTCAGCAGCCGCTGAACGAACATGTACGACATCCCCGGCAGATTCAGCAGTAACTCAAAATCTGACCCACGTCGCAAATAGACAGAGCTTTCTTGCGAATCTGCGTCGTCGCCTGAGGCAGACGCCCCGCTATCCGCTGACAAAGGAACTGGTTGTTCTCGATTCCACTGAAATACAAAATGAGTTTAAACTGGAGCATTTGAAATTTGAATATTATATAAGAAAGCTTAATGTTTTCGCTTCACGCTAACTCCAATTGGCGTTACAGGTACACGAGTTTGCTGTAGTGCCAGCCCAGTAGCATTTTAACTACAGGCTGGGTGCTGACACCGAATAATTGTCCCAGCGGATTTTTCGTCGCTGGCTGTGTAATGAACGAACCAAAGCAGCTAGCAGCTCCACCCGAAAGCAGCCATACCTAAATTGTCGGACAATTGATGACAAGTTGGGAAGGCGGGTAATCAGAAATGTGCTGAACCTAGTTTTAAGCTCTCAACTTGACATGATCCTCCACTTGTAGTCTTGTGCCGAGTAAGAGGCCACTCGGCTGCTGAAGCTCTACTCGATTTTATCCGAACAAGAGTTTATAATGGGAAGAGTATGACTCTCAGCTCTTCCTAATAGAATAAGCTTGTAATATGCTCGAAACATTAAGGCCGAAATCTCGGGGGGGGCTTCTCAACGTGTAAACATACAACGCTGACATTTTTCAAAAATGGACGTTTTTGAAGAATTAAATACTATGACTTGCGCTAGGAAAATCGGACAGAAATAATTTTTATATCCTTATGTTGCGTGGAACGAGATCTTTTTAACGACATAAAAATTAAGTAGTTAGGTTGAGACATACAAATCCGGCAACAACGTAAGGCATTTTGAAGAAATGGTGAAATTCCCAGAATTTTCGTGGAAAGGATGTTTTATTGCCGGTTTTGTAAGAGATTGCCTGAAGCTAACTACATAATTTTTATATCGTTAAAAAGATCTCGTTCTACGCAACATAATGACATAAAAATTATTGTAGTACGAGTTTGCTAGCCCAAGTTATAGTATTTAATCTGGCAAAAATGCCCGTTTGTAAAAAATGTCAGCGCTGTAATGCTTACACGCTCTGGCTTTTTCCTAGGCAAAAATTTCTGGGGGGGGAAGTCTGGGGGGCGGTCCCCCCTCCCAGGTCTGGGCGGGCACGGATTTCTGGAGGGGGAGAAAATTTTTTCGAAAAATGCTTAAAAAATAGCCATTTTTTGTGGCTGAGCTAAAATATTAACTATTTTTAACCTAAATTTAAGCTAAAAAAATAGCTAAAAAATGCTTAAAAATGCCTAAAAATCCGGCGAAGCCGGAAAACGTTTTCAAAATGTACCCTCAAAACCCTATTTTCCGGGCACTTTAAAGTTCTGGGGGGGGAGGCCCGAATCATGGATGGCGATTCTGGGGGGGGCCGCCCTCCACCAGAGTTGGAAGCGGGTACCATTTTGGCGACCCGCCCCGCCCCGCTACCCGCAAGCTGGTACCCGCCCCGCCCCGCTACCCGCAAGCTGGTACCCGCCCCGCCCCGCCCCGCGGCCCGCGGCCCGCAGTCAACTGATACCCGCAAGATACCCGCAAAATTTTTGTAATGCTATGCGATTACTATGCTTTTAAATTTATTAAAAATGTCACTAATTAAAAATCAACTATATATTATTTAAGCTATTAAACCACTTTACCTAATAGTTTATATAAAGGTGTGTTGCAGAAATTTGGAAATTAACCCAAATTGCTGAAGCTTGCAGAAAAAGTATACCAAAAGGTTTTTGAAAAGTTTAAAAATTTAAACTAACTGATACATTTAATTGGTGATGCACCTGGGCTTGGGTCCCGATTTCAGTCTCGGTGGTTAAGCCCCTGTGCGGTCAGGGACCGAAATGTTGGAGTTTTTTTGACAATTTTTATCCAAAATTTGGGAATGTTAAAAGTCAAAAGTCAAGAATTAAGTTAGATTGGTACAGACCGCTCGTTATATTTCTCATAGATTTGAATGAAAACAACACTAGCACTTTTGTCGATACATCTTCCAGAAATTAAAAAAAATAATCATTGTTTTGAATTTGCTTAAAATTATGCACTGTTCGGTTCCCTCGATAAAGTACTTTTAGCCTGGCAGCCTGGAGACTTGGCGACGCTAAAATTCCACGCTAGTAAATGACGACACGTGAGATAACAATCTCAGCAGCAACAAAGCAGTTAGGATATCCAAAGTTCTAAAAAAGCATATACAGTTATCGAAAGCGGCGGTATGATTTATATAAAGTAAACATACCAGAACGGGAGGTCAAAGTAAAACTTAAGTGACCACAGGTGGACAAGGGGGGAAAAGGGGGGGGGGGAATTCCCCCCTCGGCAAAGTCGCCCACAAGGGGTCGCGAAATTGCTCCCACAAGGGGTAAGAAAATTGGCCACAAGGGGTAAGAAAATTGCCAAAAAATAGGTTTTACGACTAAAATTTCCAAAAATTTTCCGGCGTCGCCGGACTTTTTCACTTACAATTACTATTTTTAGCTAAAAAACGTCCAAAAAACGTGTTTTAGATTAAAAGTTGCTGTTTTTTGCTAAAAATAGGCTAAAATAGCTTAAAAATCGTTTTCAAAAGTACCCCTAAGAAAAATCGCTCTCACAAGGGGTACCCAAATTTGCTTCCACAAGGGTCAGCGAAATTTGACCTCCCGTTCAGATATGTAAGTGACCCTTGTGGTAGCCAATTTGTGTACTTCATGTAGAAGCAATTTTGCAAGAACGCAGCTTTTTAAGGTAAATCTAACTTATAAAATCTAGCGAAGCCGGAAATTTTCGGAAATTTTAGTTTGGAAGGCAGTGTTGTGCACCGGCCATGTAGATCGGCCGGCCGGCCGATAAGGGCCGACGAAGCGGCTGGCCGGCTGGCCCACGACAAATTTGGGCAGATGAACAACACTAGTGGAAGGAAACTTATTTTTTGGTAATTTTCTTACTCCTTGTGGCAGAATTTCTTACCGCTTGTGAGAGCAATTTTGGTACGCCTTGTGGGCAAATTCGCCGTCAGGAGAAATTTACCCTGTCCACCTGTGAATGAAGTGTTAAGTGTTAAGTGAATATGTAAAAGCTCCAAAAAGTGAGTGGGTTAAAAACCTCAAGCTTCTCTCCGAGCTCGCTTAGCTCTTCTTAACTCTGAGCTTAAGGGGGGGGGGTCGCTTTGGGTCAAAATCGATAGTCACGGATTTCGCTCATTTTCATACACAATATAGGTACATATGTTCTCAAAAACAAGACAAAACATTAGAATTCGAAACTAAACAGTGACAGAGATATTCAGCTATAAAGTTGGAAAACTTGAAAATCACTGCGATTTGCCCTCCAAAGTCATGTTGAGACAGAACGGTACCGAAATTTTGGTCAACTAATATGGCAATTTAATTCTGTGGGTTGGCTAATATTTTAATGCTAAAACGACTCCGGAATATCCATCCAGTCGTTCACAGTACATTCATGAATTGTGAACTGCCTTTTTCAGCTAACTGTGCCCTCAAACTTTAACTTACTCTAACTTTCAGATACTACATTTCAAACACATAGTTCTATTAGAAAAGTTGTTCAGCTCATCAGTAGCTATCGAATGATACCCAATTTGTCTATATTTTGGAAATTTCAAGAATTGACTTTTTGTAACCTAGAAGAGATCAAAGAAGCCGACACGACAGAAAAGTTCTACCTTTAAGCATTTGCCTTTACCTTAATGTCAGGCAGGCATTGAGAGTTTTATATGCCAATTTTGGTGACTTTCGAGTGGGTAACGAGTGAGAAATTATTACAAAAACGTGAAAATTGTGCAAAATGACGATTTTTGGCAAAATTAGCCCATTTTGTGGCAAGTTTTCTGAGAGCACTACAAACGGTAGAAATTTGCAACTACTGTCATAAGAATTCTGTGTATGCGTAGAGTGCAACTATCTATAAGCGATTTCTGTAGCTTTTGCCAATCGTGCAGGAGAGGCGAATATGTTTTGCTGGTCCTGTTTTTCGTGGTACAAATAGCACCAATTTTCCGAAATTTTGACTTTGAAAAATCGCCAAAAATCCGACACTCAACAGAATTGTTCCAGAAGGGTTATTTGCACTCTCTGATATGTCCTTAACATGTACAACAAGGTTGCAGCGCTGTATCTTGCATACAGCGAAAAAATTTTTCTGCCACAAACTTTTTAACCTAACTTTTTCATTTTCCTATGTTTAACACATGTCGAGGTAACCTTTGAAGGCCCCTACAGAACGATTGAAGCAATATTACGCAAAACGCACCTGTCTTGTTTTGGGGACCCATTAGGATTACAAAATATGTGAAAATGAGCAAAATCGGAGCTGGTCGAAAAATCGGCCAAAAAGCGACCAATTTCACTAAAAGTTCGATGTTGGAAAAGCTAGCTAGTCTTTTGCCATATAACAGTATTAGGTTTAGTGTAAAATAGTTTAAAGTTTGAAAGAATTTTATGCAGCGTAGCGTCCTGTGGACCCATCAGAAGTTGGTGTTGTCGGTCCAAAGCTCGGCATGACACGTACAGAAACTTTGCCTCGCCCTGATCGCTATGGGCAAGGTACGGTACCCAAATTTTCCAGAAATAGTACTAACATATAGAGCTTTGATATCGTGTAAAATAATCTTAGATCATTGTATACTTTTCTGCGCGATACAATCAAAATGCGATAAATTGGGTGTTGTAGGTCTATACGGGTGGAGGTTAACTAACGTCTAATGAGCTGTGGTTTATCAAAGGAGCCCAACTTTGCTCCGATTAATACTCCAAGTATCTGTCTTAACTTATGTAAAAATGACGTGATTTCGTTAATCCCTGCGTTCGCAGTGCTAGATGACATTATCGATATTGTCACTGTTATTTGGTGCCATGTCGAAGATGTGAGTCAATTACTCCAAATTACTGTGGCAGAATCGGCTGAAACTTTGCGCATTAGAGACCAGTGAGTGTACCAAGATGTGCCGAAAGCTATGTCACTAAACTTCGCTCCAATGTTTAGAAATGCTAGATTGATTTCTCAAAGTATGGATGGCGTTCGCTCCAAAAAGCTCCAAGACAGTTGTAAGCGCATACTGAAAGAAGGAAGCGTCATATCGAAAAACGGATTTCATATTCTGATTCAGCAGGTCAAATAACCCCTGTAAGCACCTTTTCGGCAAAATCGGAGACAAAAAATTTTTGACCCCATTTTTACTGCGCTTAGCTAGCTTTTCAGGCCCAAAAATAAGGGTTATTTCTTAACGAAAAGTTGGCTAGCACACTAACCAGAAAACTAAAGCCCTTGAAATTCACAGACAGTATGCCCCTATTAGAGCCTAATAACTGGTAAAAAGCTGGGGTAGGCTAGGGGCTGCCAATTTTATTAGATCGAAAACGGCGCACGGTCACCTCGCAACTTTTTGCAAAATTTCAAACTTTGAGCTGTTATAACTAAAGAAGGAAGCAACGCTCGAAAGCCGGAATACTTTTAATATTTAGCACTAGTAACAGTTAACATTTGTGGCAAAAAGTTTCAGAAATGGTCAAACCGTTAATCCACCAGAATTCAGAAAGCGTTTTCAAAAAACCCACTTTTCGCGCCAAAATTTCAACTTTGGCGTAGTGCCAGAATCGGTGTGTGTTAGATATAATAATGCCCACTACGGACTATTTAACCTTGATATGTTAGCTAATCATATGGCAAAAGCTAGGTCTCTCTGAAGAAGTTGGGCAAAACCGTTCGTAGCCCCCCCCCCTTAAGGCCATTGCTGAAGTAGTGGATCGAATCTCGTGAGGAACTTTTAAAACTAAAGTGCATAATATTTTTGTAAAAAAGAATGGAGCATACAGAAATAACAGTTTAAAAAGTCCGTGACGGATTTTTCCGAAAAATTGTGGGAGAAATGTGAAAAATAGAGTTAGTCCTCAGTTAATCCTGATCGCACTCAGGATTAAGTTTCTGCCGCTAAAGACTAAGTTAGTTCGGAGTTAACCTCGAGGTTAACTTAACCTGATTTGCTGCAATGGATTAACTGAGAATTATCAGGTTAACTCCGAGTTAACCTTGAGGTTAACTTAACACCGAGCTAACCTTCATTGGTGCAATCCGGTGATTGATTAGTTGGAGTGGAGACGCCAACATTATATCAAAATGAAGCTTAATATTTTCTCTTTTTAATGAATACAATAAAACTATCTATGGTTTTCTAAAACTGTTTTACTGCATTTTAGACGGAACAAAATTTTTAGATTTTTTGCAGACTGAAGCCAATTTTTTCTTGAGACATGTGTTATATCACGCGATACCTCTGCCAAATACCTGGACCGCCTTTTTCAATTATTATGAAATCGCTTTTCGATTTTGAGAAATCAGCCAAAATGTAGGCGCACCTTGAATTTTGTCTAATTTCTCAACTTTGTCAAGCGATTAATGTAGCTAGAAGGCAGCAAACGGGGCAAGTGAAAAAGGCTCTCTGCGTATTTTTCCGCAAAACACGCCTGTTCAAGGAAAATCCTCCAGCGTGAATATTAAATGCTCCACAAATGCTGGAAAAAATCGGTCACGTTTTTGCAAAACTACATTTTCAACCATCACAGACACAGAAATACCGTTCGGTAATGATCTCGCCTCGAATAGTCGGTGGCCTCTGTGAGCCTTCAAACCGATACCTCTAGTTTAATTCTACGGCTTGTGTAGCTCGAGACGTGACGGATTATTTGATTTCTGCAATTGTAACAAAGTTTTGAAGCCAATATAAGAAAGTTGGCTATATTTCACGATAGAGGAAAGCTAGAAAGCTGCTGCAAAGAGCAAAAATGTTCAACATAATGAGATCTTTCGAATGAGTATAGCTATAACTATGCAGCTGCTAAATCGGGTATATCCACTCCGAACGGAAAACCTTTTCAAAGTGGAATCGCGCCGAGTATGCTAGACGCTAAAAAGTAATTGGGAAGTTTCATCAAAGTGTCCGCAATGATACCCCAACCTAAAAGTAATCACCACCTTAAATAGGAATTCTACCTTTAAATCTTCAAATATTTCAGCAGTAGCATCCGGACTTTGTGACCAGATAATCTGAAGTTTCGGGAAATGAATCAGTAAAAGAACAAGTCTGGAGGTGAAATCCTGAGAAACTATTTCATCTGAGTACTTCTTACCCTGAAGTTTAAAAACTACAGTAACAAATAAACGCCAAAAGGGGAATATGAAAACAATCACTAAAATCAAAATGAAATTATTCAGTAAAATAACTAAACAGCACACAAAACTCTTACGAAAAATCGTGATTTCCAGGATTTGTTTAAGCTAATTTTGACTAAAAAACCCAAATTTAGTCTAGAGATGAGGTGAGACTCAAGTTCTTTTCGTGAACGCTTAACGCTGGATATTTGAAAACAAGTCAGCAGCTATTGTGTGTAAACTACTGTAATAAAGGTTTAAACTTACAATAACACCAAAAGGTTTCGATGCATCAAATTCTACCAGCAACACTGGCTTGGAATAATATTTGAACATTTCCACACACTGAGTATACAGGCGACCGGATTTCAAGGAGCCGATGAGATCATTAAGTGATTTGCGTTCAACACAGATGGATGGGGTTAGGAGATAGTCACCAACCTAGAAAACCGAAAAAGTCGTATAGTAGCAAAGTATATCATAAGTAACAAGAAAATACGAAACTATAACGTGTGAGTTCAGTCCTCCCAGAAACAGTGAAGCAGTGATTTTTCGCAGGTCGCTCCACTGATCCAACAGTTTTCCCAATAATACTTTACCATGCGTTGCATGGGAATCTTCTTCAGGAGACTGCTGTCAACGTCTAAACCTCGGTCGTCACTAACCCGGTTAAGTTCATGTGTTCTAGATAGCCCAGTTAACCCGGTTTAGTGACTTAAGGTGGTGATTCCCTTTGGTCACATAAAGTTTGCACCATTATTACTCATTCATTACTTGGAGTTAAAATATTTTTAACACATTTTAGAAGAAATATAATTTTCCAGATTTTTGCAGACTCAAGTAAACTTTTTCGCGAGACATCGGTTATATCATTCGATACCTCCATCAAATACCTGGGGACGATTTTTTATTTATTGTGAATTATTTATTTATTCATTTATTCTAGTTTTCGCAGACGCTTAGATGAATACGATTTGTCTATTTTCCTCAAGGGTCGGGGGTTAGACATCGGTTAATCGGTGGTTCCCGATCCTGCTACACACATTATTTGTATGCGACGTTATCATGCTGTTCTATGTTTTGTATGGTTACGAATATCATTAGTAGTTGTTCTTGTTCTTTTTGGCGATTAAGGCTTGTTTTCTGAACTAACCTTTTTCGTTAATATTCTTTCATTGTGCTGGCGAATAAACATCACATCACATCAATCGCTCTTCGTTATGGAGAAATAAGCTGAAATGTGTGCGTAACCTGTATTTTGCTTACTTCTTCCAAATTTGTCAAGCGACAACTTTATCTAGAAAGCAGCAATCGGGGCAACTAAAAAATCGTTCCTGGGTATATTTGTGCAGAACACATCTGTTAAGTAGCAGCCCTCCAGCTTGCATGGTGAATGCTCCACAATCTTTGGAAGAAATTGGTAGTGGTTTGCAAAACTACATTTTTTATGATAGCAGCCTACAGGATAGCAGTTGGAAGACGATCATGCGTCGGATAATTTGTTCCTATGAGACCTTTAGATCGACACCCTTAGTTTGATTTTACGGCTTGCGTAGTTCAAGAAATGCTGGATTATTTGATTTCTGCAAAAATGACAAGTTTTCGACGCCAAAACAAGAAAATCGGCTAAATCCCACGGTAGAGAAAAGCTAGAAAGTTGCTTTAAAAGCACAAATGTGAAGCTCAATGAAATCTTTCGAGTGAGTATAGTCATAACTGTATAGCTGCTGCCAAACGTTCAGAAACTAACAAAAATCACGCTGCGCGGAAATCTCAAATTTTTGAATCGGGATTGCGCGGAGGGTGTTAGAACGCTAAAAGAACTTATTTCGGAAAGTTTCGTCAAATTTAATCTTGATTTACTCCACCAAATAACAATATGTGCCCAAAACCAATCACCACCTTAATGTTTATGTCCATGTTTGGGCCATTTTTTCGACTTTCTCCGATCTCGCTGATTTTTATATATTTTATTGTCCAAACGGTATATTTTAACGAGTTTTTAAAATTAAAGTCGTAAGTCTTACGGTTGTCGAGTAATTTCACCTCAAAGTTGAGGATTCATGTGTTAAATATAGGCAGCCAAAAAAGTTGTCATTTTTCGCGTGCGCCAAAAACATCTCCCGACAAACATTGATGAATCTGGACAAAGTTTACATTAAAATAGCGCTGAAATGTTAAACTGCAGTATCGTGGAGTTAGAATTTTAATTTAGGCTTTTAAAAATTTACACGATTTTAGCATCATGTTTAATTTTAATCCTTCAAAAATTAATTAGAAAACTTTAAATGCCTAAATTAAAATTCTAATTCCAAGATACCGCAGTTTAACATTTCAGCACTATTTTAATGTAGAATTTGTCCAGATTCATCAATGTTTGTCGGGGGATTTTTTGGCGTACGCGAAAAATGATAACTTTTTTTACTGCCTATGTTTACACTTTGCATGCCCATGGCCCATATATGGGCCATGGGCATCCTGTTGCTGGACGCCCATGGCCCACATATGGGCCATGGCTGCTATGTTAAAACATGGTTTCTGAAATAAAGGGCGTCCTGTTTAAACACTATTAACGTTTAGGGGCGTCCTATGCACGCATCGTTAATGTTTAATAGATACTAGTTTAGCGTAAGGTGTGGTGATCGTCTTTAAGCTTCTGTAATGTGTTAAGGCGTGGGCGTCCCATGAAAGCAGGCCAAAATTGCTTCGGCATGCAAAGTGTTAACACATGAATCCTCAATTTTTAGGTGAAATTACTCGACAACCTTAAGACTTACGACTTTAATTTTAAAAACTCGTTAAAATATACCACTTGGACAATAAAATATGTAAAAATCAGCGAGATCGGAGAAAGTCGAAAAAATGGCCTAAAAATGGACCTCCCCTTAACCTGGGTTTAGACGTTGATTGATAGCATCAAAAGTACATAATAGTAAGAACAAGAAACTTTTACACTAGAATGTACATATCATGCTAGGTATGCTCGGTTTATTAACTCCGGACCCCCACCCGTAACTTCCGGGGGGGGGGGTCCCACTTTGCACTATAGTTACACGCTTTCATATAAGCGTGTGTGTGCTCGCTGATTGTCCCATTAGCCTAATGGGACAACTCATGGTTGGTAATTTATTAGTTATAGTTAAGCTAACTAATGTTTATATTTAATTAATTAAAATAACTAATAAATTACCTGCCATGGGACCCCCGGAAGTTACGGGGGGTCCCGAGTTAATGAACCGAGCATACCTAGCGTGATTTGTACATGCTAGTGTAAGAGTTTCCTACTCTTACTATTATCAAGAGTACATAATAGATAAGAGTATGAAACTCTTACACTAGCATGTACAAATCATGCTAGGTATGCTCGGTTCATTAACTCGGGACCCCCCCGTAACTTCCGGGGGGGGGGGGTCCCACTTTGCACTAATTACACGCTTTCATATAAGCTTGTGTCTGCTCGCTGATTGGCCCACTAGCCTAAGACTTACTTTAGGGAATTTATTAGTTATTTTAATTAATTAATTATAACTTTAATTAGGTTAACGCAATTAAAAAAACTAATTCGACAACTTTGTAGCATTTTTCTGCTCTTTAAAATGATATAAAAATTGTTGCACAATACAAAAATTCGAAGGAATGTAATGTGCAACAATTTTTATATCATTGGAAAGAGCAGAAAAAATGCTACAAAGTTGTCGAATTAGTTTTATGATTGTACTAACCTAATTAAAGTTATAATTAATTAATTAAAATAACTAATAAATTCCCTACAGTAAGTCTTAGGCTAGTGGGCCAATCAGCGAGCAGACACACGCTTATATGAAAGCGTGTAATTAGTGCAAAGTGGGACCCCCCCCCCCGGAAGTTACGGGGGGGGGGTCCCGAGTTAATGAACCGAGCATACCTAGCATGATTTGTACATGCTAGTGTAAGAGTTTCATACTCTTATCTATTATGTACTCTTGCTATTATATACTCTTGATAGCATTAGCCCCAGGAGGACCCGTTCCCTTTCCTTAAAACTAAGCTGCAAAACTTACTGATATATGCATCGGTATTATGTCAATGCCGCGTTTGTAGATCAGCGAAGGAAGCTCACATCGAAATTCGCGCAAATCCACAATAATCTAAAACAAACCCAAATAAAAACACCTGAAAACTAATAAGGCAATAATGCACCTATAGCAACCACAATGTTTCAAAATCACAATATCAGAACGCTAAATCACTTGTCAATATTCAGCACTCAGATAAGTATATAACTGAAGGGATCAAATTCAATGTCAACCATTAGCTCCGACCAAACCATCAGAACTGAGCAACAACATCTGCAGAGAAGCTTTAGAAAGAACAGACCCTGGGTGCTTCTGCTGGCTGTTCCTGCCCACCAGCGCGACGTGATAGATTGTTACCAAACGCAGGCGCCGTGGGAGGAGCATCGCGTAAATCGGTGTATCGCTCTACCACTGGCATATTCTAGAAATGAAAACACGTAGACATCATGCAGACAAACTCGATCTTTTCACTAAAGAGTAAAAGTCAAGCTTGAGAGGAGTTAAATGAGTTAAAAGTGTTAATTTTGCCCCTTCTCTCTACTCTACTCTTTCAGAAAAAGGCCCAATAAAATGGTGTACAAAAATCCGTCAACAAACTAAGATCTAAACAACATTTAAAAACAAATAACAATCGCTAAATGCACCTACTTCAGACTCCTTCAACAAAAATGTAAAGGATGCTCTCTCTTTATCCAATGAATTGAGATAACGCTGTTCTTCAGTAGACTCCCGATACATCATAAAATATACTTTCAGGGGCAAATCTGGATGAGTCGCTTTATAGATCTACAACAAGACCAAAAAAGTAGCAAAATGAAACTATACAATGAGGAAAACAATAAACAAACTATATACATATATACTGACAATTGTATTAGTAGCAACAGTTTTAGTTTTAGTGTTTAGTTTTAGCAGCTTTATTATCGCAGTAGCAGCCAGTAGTGTTGTTGCCCGGCCGGTTTTTTGACTCGGCCGGCCGGACCCGGCCGGCCGGGTGATGCAAACCGGCCGGCCGGCCGGCCGGGTCAAGCAGGCTGGCCGGCCGGTCAAAAAAGCCGGCCGGTACCAGTTTTGCCCTATTTTTCGTGTATTTTGCAAAATATTTAGCATTAATTGATGCATACAGTTACTCCTGGTTATGTATAACAGATAAAATCAAGCAGTATCCTTTTTCTGAAGACCGGCCGGCCGGCCGGATTGTCGGTATAGTGGGACGGCCTTTTTTTTCTAGGCCGGCTTTTCCTCGGCCGGCCAACAACTCTAGCAGCCAGCCACTTCATTTCCTGAAATAAATCACATTAAAAACCACCAAGGTAAATAGTTACGTACGGCAAAAAGTAATTCGAACCTCAATGGATCGAATCACATGGACATCCGGATTATAAATCACAATAAAGTTAGGCTTAAGGGTTTCCAGGGCTCGAGCGATGGCATAGCGTCTGAAGGAAGGAGTGAGGATAACTTCAGGCTCTTCTCCGTCGGCTTTGACAGGCGATGACGACGTTTCAGCCTTGCCAGCTGTCGCGTCATCGTCAGCAATTTCTATCACGTCAGTGTCACTCCCTTCTGCAGAGGAGCCTTCTTTAGACTGAGGCAATGTTTCCTTTTGAAAAAGGTAAATAATATAATATTCATCGTATAAAATGGCAAGTAAACGTCTGGAAAACAAAACAGATTTAAATCGCAGATTTGTTTGAATCCCTACCACAATGATGCAAAAGATTACGAGTAAGCGGTTACCGTATGCTCACTCGTCGTATGCTAAACCACGAAACACAATAGCTAAGCTCGATTCAGTTGTGGCTGTTTCTAACTTTACACTGCAGGGACTATGTCGCAATTTTTTATTTATGAGGTATGCAATAGCAAAATGTGATTGGCGGTAGTTCTCTGCTTTGCATTGCAGCTGATACTATAGAGCCGGCCTAATCCGGCCTAATTAGCAATAAGAAAGATATAGCCTTTTTAAAATACCTTGGAAGGTGACTCATCCGTAGGGCGACCAAGTTTTTGATTTTTACTGTTGAAAATCTGAGTCAGAGTCAGAGAGTTATCTGCCGGATCATCAGCGGCAGGCCGTTTGGTTTTACCCTTCCGCCCTTTGCTCTGAGCTTTTCCCTTTTTCTTCCGCTTTATGTCCAATTTCTGCTTTTCCACAACCGCATCGACCAACACTTGCGTTGGATCTTCATCATAGATCAGACAGCGTACATCTTTCATAATCTGAAACATTTAATATTAACCTTAAAAAGCAGTCACTCTTTTTCCAGTGTAATTGCACGGTGGCACAGATAACTAGAGATTGCCCGCTCCAAACATTACAAACAGCAGAAAATCCTGAAAATTGCTTACATAGGGTGAGGTGTAATCTTGCTCTTGGACACAAGCGACGGAGGATCAGTTATCCACATTTCCCTAAACTTATCGGGGCAGACCTCTATCTGTATCTTAGAAGCTAAGTGGCCGGGAAAAGAGAAACAGACAGATCTAATCTTACAGGCTGAATGGCAGGAGGCTCAGTGATAAGATTAGCAAATTTGGATTTATCAGCAAAATGTTTCTTGGCACAAGTATGAAGAAGACAATCCGATCCTTCAGTAAGCAGCTGAAACAAAACTATCAAGGAAAACATGAACAACATCAACAAACACAATCAGGGAGAAAAAGTTCCTCCATTATAGGTAGCGACGTGTGCTATCCGATGGTATGACGGTGGCCGGTAAAGCATTTAAAACTTTTTCATGACAACATCGATCAACCTGTTTAATGATGTGATAAAATAATATTAATGTGTTCACGCCAGGCCTTGGAGACAACTTCATAATTCACAGTTTTGGTGACATTGTGATGATTGTTAAGGCTGTAAAATTTATATTCACTGCCAAATAAATCACTGAACTAAAATAGTTTAATCTCACCAAACTCATTCTTGTGTGTTTAATCGCAGCCAAACTGTGTAAACCACACTAGGGCCTTTTCGCGAAAGAGTACAGTTGAGTAGAGTAGAGTTAATATTAATTCTCTTAACTCGTTTAACTCCGCTCAAGCGTGACCTTAGCTGTTTTAACTGTTTCAAGAAAAAGATAGAGTTAAATTTAAGGAAGAAAGACAGATAAAAATGGGTCTCTGCACGTAGAATAGTGATATATTTACTTTTAATAGTGTATACTTAAGAAGAGTTTAGACATGTCGCTGAGGAGTATTAGTCTATTGCCTGCCTATGGTGTTTTTGGATGCTACTCGATAAACATGGGGTTTCTATAGGTAAGAAAGATAAAAACTTCCATTACAACGTGCTACAGCAACAATCATACAAGTTAGGTGCGTTCATTCGCTGACCACTCTGCCAGACTGATACTAGTATGCTTAACTCTTTCGCCAAAACGCCCTATGTTAAAAATACCTGATGAAGCTGAACACAAATGCGATCATCCGTGCAAAGGACGAGTACACGACCGGTTACAGATTCTTTCTCAATTTCGGTGGCATCGTTCAGCTTTGAATGAAATGTTTTTATCTCCTGCATAACCGATATCAAGGCTTTCCACTTAGGAGGTAAATCAAACGATGGCGCTGTTATAAAAGAAGTGTTAATATTATTGGTATGAGTGGAGCTAAACTTTTGTATTTAGACTTGATAGCTAAATAAATTTTTAAGGGGCCAACCAAACTACATATATTGAGCTAGTCTTGTGAGCAAAGATACAAGAAAAACATTTATAAACTAAAGTACATTCCAAAAAATGGTGTTAAAAAGCAAGACACTGGGATCCACTAGTGTTCACAATATAGGCTAATATTTCAAACATTCAAACTTTCTGTCACCATACCGTCAGATTTTTCCTTCCCAGAAGATTCGTCTGCGGCTCCATATATTCTCTCATGTGAAGCCTTAAAAGGACAAACAAAAATAATAGAATAAAAAAGACAATGTAATGTTATACACTTAAGAAAAGTCTATCGACACATCTCCGCCATTTCAACAACACTTTCTTAATACACAATAAACCCAGAGGTTTTACCGAATTCAATTTAGTGCTACATGACCGCTAAGGGGCAGTTGTCTATGGTAAAAGACAAATATATATTCTTTTTCTTCTTCCTGTTTCGGGCCCATCGTGCACGGTCTTACTCTGGCACTTTGACCAGTATGCAGTCGAAATAGACGGGGGTCGGTCTCGGGTTTTTTTACTGGGCACTCGACCTCTTCTCCCCACTCGTTCCCCCTCCACTTTCTTGGGCTTCCCTCCCACGTCAAAAATTCACAAAATTTTGCTAATTTTTGGCCCCGGTCGGTACCCGGGCCTGACCACCGGGGCCGGGGGGCCCCAGGCCCCGGTGCATCCCTAAGCAGTATATGTAGAAAACAGGCTTTCCTATTTTATTCCCCCCACTTTTGGACCTCCCCCCACTAGTGGGGAGCGGGCGTCCCCCCTCTCTTCCCCCCCCCACTTATTTTTGCCTAAAAAACCCAGGGTCAGGGGCAGACAACAATTACCGAATCAACCCAAAGTCAGGACTGTGTCTAACAGGAGTCCATTACTCTGTATTAACTAAGGATTTAAGGTGATGGTTTCCTTTTGTGTAAATTTGACCCTACAGGCTTCACTTCTTTATGAAAGTAGATGAAACTTTCCAAATATGCTATTTTGGTGCTCTTTAACATTCTCGGACCAGTCCCGCATTTTTAGGTGAAAAGATGAGAAATTTTCGACTTTTGGCATAATACTCTCAGTAGGTAATCGATACATCAGATTGGTTGTTATGGATGGAAAGAGGGTACAAAAACGAACATTTTTGCTTTTACAACCTTTGAGCTATCTCTCAGGGTTAAGTCAGTATAAGCCAAAAACAATTTTTGGGGTCAAAAACGGCCATTTTCGAAAAAATCAGTTTTTTCAAAATAACTGCTAAATGCTACGAACAATTTTCGGTTATTTATACTCAATCAATACGCGGTCAAATTGCCCATTTTATCAGTGCCTATTAGCTGGGATTCGTTGCTTTAAGCTAAAGATTTGGCCGAAAAACCATTTTGGTAAAAACTGCGATTATTTTGTTTTAAACAGCGATTTCTCAAAAACTACCGAATGGATTCGCGTGATCTTTGCCAGAATGAAAATTCGCACTATTGCGGAGGGACTTTTTTTCTGGTTTTGAGTTAAAACGTCTCCAGTTGCGAGAAAACTGAATACAAAGTTGCGAAATTTCCTGTCACCGAACATTTCCCGGATTTTCTGGAGTATTGAGCATACATTAACATAGGGTCGGGTCCTGGGGGGGGCTTGTCCCCAAAAAATTTTGAGGGGGCTTGTACCTTGAACGAAAATTTTCAGGGGGGGGCTTGTACCTCAAGAAAAAATTTGTAAAATTTTTCGAAAAATTAACGCTAATTTTATTAAAATTAGCAATTTTTTGTCAAAATTGGCAAAAAGTCTTCAATTTTTTAAAAAAATTTCAAAATTTTGGCCGATTTTCCCGAAAAATTAAACATTTTAACTGGAAAATTCCGGCGAAGCCGGAAATTTTTTGAAATTTCACTGTAAAAACTAATTTTTTCAGGCTGTTTTTGGTTACTCCTTGGCCATTTTTTCGTTACCCCTTGTCCCCGACGGCGATAGGGCTTGTACCTTGTCCGGGTTGGGGGGGGCTTGGACCCCCCCAGACCCCCCGCGTTAACCTATGGATTGAGGCTTGTTGAGCCAAATCCAAAAAATGTCCGTCGGCCCATATGTCCTTCATACCATGGCACAAGAAAAAATTTTGGCCGATTCTACAGTTTTGAGAAATCCATGTTCAAAAATTTTTCGTCTATATTTAGCCTGGCAGATGTCAGCATGTCAGAACATTTTTGCTAGTTTTGTGCTGATTTTGCTGCTTTCATAAGCTGATGTGAATCTGCAGATTCTAAGCTTTAAAACGATGTATAAAGCTCTTTCCAACTCTCAAAATTGCGAAAGTTATAGCGTTTCAAAAGAATCACGACAAAAGCACTGCACAAAAGGACACCACCACCTTAAAACGCAAAATACTCAAAATCGATAGTCACGGATTTCGCTCATTTTCACACACATGTATACGTAGGTACATGTTCTCAAAAACAAGACAAAACATTAGAGTTCGAAATCAGACTGTGGCAGAGATATTCAGCTATAAAGTTGGAAAACTTGACTTTTTAACTTTTTTTACTTAACTTTTTAACTTTTTTAAACTTTTTAACTTTTAACCAAACTTTTTAACCTAACTTTTTCATTTTCCTATGTTTAACACATGTCGAAGTCACCTTTGAAGGAGTCTACAGCACGACAGAAGCAATATTACGCAAAACGCTCTGGTCTTGTTTTGAGGACCCATCGGGACAACAAAATATGTGAAAATAAGCAAAATCGGAGATGGTAGAAAAATCGGTCAAAAAGCGATCCCCCCCCTCCTTAACTGGACAACTGATGAAAAACAAGTGGTGATGCCAACGAAGCTAAAAGCCCACAGTTATGTAGTGTAAGGAGTAATTATGCAAATTACCCCTGTCATTGTGATGCCTATGTGTTTACTTCCGATGTAGTGTAAGGAGTAATTATGCAAATTACCCCTGTCATTGTGATGCCTATGTGTTTACTTCCGCGTCTAGTTTCTGCTTTCTTTGGCAGCTTACCTGCCTTGTATTGATTGCAATTGTCTTATGTGTTTATCAGCCATTCGCTGGCTGGTGTACTGGCGGCGCTGTATGTCTCCCTAAGCCCCGCCTACTTGGGGGTCTCCCTTCAAATCTCTAAAACACTTCAGTCGTCTACTTTTCTATTTACAGAGTGGTGTTCTCTAAGGGCTCTCTGGGTTCGCCCTTATAACAGCTTACCTGTTTTGGTGGGTCCCTCCCATTTCCACCTACTCTCCCCCTAATGGGTAACTGTACAGGTATGTTTGTATGTTTGTTCTTATGTATTGTATAACTGGGTTTGACTGTCTGTCAGGGCTTACGCCCACGTATGTACGTACTGTTTATTAAAGCATTTATTTAACTGTGTCTTGTTATATTGGTAGTTAGGTTTAGCTGGTTAGCCTAGGTAGGTTGGATCAACAACTACAACAATTTGGCGAGGCTTCCCCTGCCTGGATCCTGACGGCCAGGCGCGTTATCTATTGTGTGGCAGCGCCCCCGACAATTACTTGTCGGGTAGCCAGTTGGTCTACGAATCCTGATTTGGAACGGTTTACACCGGCTGCGCTACATTAGTCTGCCAGGGTGAAAACTGGTCGAAGCTGGTCTTCTCCCTATTTTTCAATCGTGTAAGTTTTTGGATTTTTTTTCCTGTCCGGTGAAGAATTTACCTTTACAGGTAAAATATCCATTCGCTTACGCGAACTTATCCTGATCTCCTGCCTTTGGTGCTATTTTCCAGCTGCCTACAGACCAATTACTTGGTCTTTTCCTGCTATAGACCAATTACTTGGTCTTTTCCTGCCTGCCTATCTACGTACAACTCATCGATTTTTCCTCCTTGCAATACGTAACTGAACGAAGTAATA
>JASAND010004866.1:0-22670 GCA_030248195.1 Trissonchulus latispiculum
ATACAGTGAGTGAAAAGAAATCTGAAAGTTCAGTCCACGAGAAGACTAAAGGAGTGAATATCAAATTCGCGGAGCCCTTAGCAGAGAACGGCTGGCCGACTTCAGCTGGCCTGTTACCGGAAGTTAACCAACTTTGAGTTCGGCTGGCCGAAGCTGCCAGCAGGTCTGTTGACGGAAGCAAAGGCCGCTGAAGAGAATGTCAGGCTGACTCCAGCGCAACCTCTATCCAAATCGAGACAACAGACGGCCACCCAATGTTCAGTCAAATAATTGATGCTCTCTTACAATATCAAAAGCAGGAGCTTGCAACATTAGTACACCTGTATTATACTTTAGTCACTTTTCCTTACTGCATACTAATAAAGATGTTTCAATATATGGTATCGGGCATTACAAGCTTTTTTCATTGCGCATGTTGACCTTGACCTGGCAACTATTTTACACCACTAAACTGAGAAGCTTTCCTACAAAAATTACTGTACTCAATGACTATTCAATGCAACATACCATAAACGGAAGACAGATAATGGTGAAGCGTGGTTCTCAAAAAATCAGCAGATTCATTTAAGACTCTATCGTTTGACATAATGTATATACGTTGGAAGTTCAGACTGGCGCCTTAAGCTTAAGAACAAACAAATTGAACAGATTTGCAGAATCTACAATAATGAAATAAATCGCCAGAAATGCAAGCACAAACATTTTAGCTGAGTTCAACTTTGCCTGAAAATTTGTCAGCTAGGGATATAATCATTTTCGAAGTAAAAAATAGACATCTGCTACTTCGTCACTACTAGATAGTCCACTGCTAGTCGATTTTCCACATTCTCACCTCACATAGACACAACTTCATTAATCCGGCAATAAAACATCCTTTTCCTTTCCACGAAAATTTTAGGAATTTCATCATTTCTTCATGCGTTACGTTGTTGCCAGCATGTAGTAATCGTATATATAAGTATACACTAATTTATCAATTTGGTTGTATTATAATCTTGTAATTTCCTTAATGATACACTAATTACAACGTATTTCTGTTGTAGCGAGCATAATAGTGCACAGTTGGAAAACTAACAATACAAAGCTCATTTCCAAGCAGCGTTGTACTACTTTGCCAAGTAATATATACTGGGGAAAGTACCTACAATAAGGTCAAGTCCTCTTTGGAAAAGCAGTAATACGCCTGGCTAAGAACAATTGTGGTGGGTCAACTCATACTTTTATGAAAGGTCTACCCCTGAATTGGGTCTATCCCAAAATTATGTAGCAAAAACAATTTTTATGCCTGCTGGAGCAGGAATGTATAAAATGGAAACTTCTATGTTTAGTGTAGTGTGAGTCATTTCTCCATTCAGAAGCCCTATCTTCAACACAGGGCTAGCTTAGGTCAGATTTTTTGCATTCGGATTATGCAAATTAGGTGTCGCGCAGTCTTCGGCTGTCAGCAAACTAAATGGTTGCAGATTTTTGAGCTTGGGAGCTGCACATCTGTGCATAATAGGGAATCAGATTAGGTACTAGCTTGCGCTGGACATCACAAGTTCAGCCCGACATGGGAAGCATAGGCCTGCTGTGGCTGTCCCTGGTGAGGGAACTCAAGTGAAGTTGTAAAATAATCTTGGGGCCGATGTTATTAAGTCGCTAACCCGGGCTAACTTGATGTGTTAAAGATAGGCGAGTAAACCCGGGTTTAGCCGTTGATAACATTGGCCCCTGGAGTTTCCAACGCTTCGAGGAGCTTCCAACAAAACCAATTTCGCAATTGAATAAAGAAAAAGTCTACAAAGGAATACTGCCCCCGTTTGGGGCCTACTTGTTAACTCTGAGGTGGTATTCTTTTTGCCCTATGGCAGAGAGGGTTTTCTCCTACTCGGTTTTCGACAGCCTGGGTGCGGTCTGGGACCTATTTCATCATTAGTCACAACTCACAAGTTCACAAACCACAACTTTTAGGCTTGTGGCTTGTCGTCACAAGTTATAAAGAATTGGGTTTCATCAAAGTTTCCCGTCAACTTGTGGCCACAAGTCACAATCCACAAGTAAATCACATTCCAGCGCGCTGAACTGACGTCAGAACCCATAAGTCACACAAGTGACTGCTTGCTTATGACTTGCGGAGACAGTGCAGCTAAGATAGCCGAATTCAAGCATATCTGAAGTTAATAAATAATTCGTAAAGGTTATTAAAATTTGAAAATAAGATTTTTATTTTAATGGAATCTAATTAGTTAATTAAACATTGTTGTTAACAAATTAATATCGTTATAGTAGAGTTGGCAATGGACACATTTTTCAATGACCACGACCACGCCCGCAGCCCGCATGAAATTTGTTTGACCGCAATGACCACCGTGTTAAAAGTTCACTTAGAACAAATTTCAAGTGAAATTTAACTGAAATAAGCAAAATTCTGATTCTTGTACAACATTGGCACACGCTCAATGGATAACGACTAATCTGAATTATACATATTGATCTACTTTTGGTTAGCTATAAGTTTAATGAAAAAGGGTAAAAGAGAACTAACAATTTTCGAAAAATAAAATATCGCCAAATTTCGACAGCTCGAATAAGCGCAAGGGCTGTCTAGTGTATATACCAATAATCTAGTATTGAACTAAAAATGACAAAGTTTGTAAATTGCTACATTAGATTGTTTTATCGCAGATTTTATGGATATATAGTTAAAAGCGGTTACAAAAATAGCCCTCGTCTGTCCGGAATTTGATGACTAATTTTTAGGAATTAAGTATATACATACATACATATATATATATATATATATATATATATATATATATATATATATATATATATATATATATATATATATATATATATATATATAGCGTTTGTTTTGGAAAATTAAGATTCCAAATTTAAAACTTCTGACGAAAGTTTTCTTTTAACATTAATAGTTTGAAAGAGAATCAGTAAAATTTCAGCACTCAGCAAGGTTTTTGTAGCCTGAATTAGACGATTTTTTAACCTTTCGGTCATTCCTGAAATATATGTAATGAAGTTGCTAGGCTCCAGAGACCGAAAACGCTCTGCTCTCCGGTCTAGTGACAGAAAACGCTCTGCACTCGATTACACGGAAGGTCAGCGCGTCCACTTAGGAAAGTAGACTTAGGCACCGGATCTCCGAAAGGTGGTGTTCCAAAATCAGAGATTCCCTGCAGCCAACCTTTGTAGGGGTCTTCTTCGTGAGTTCGTTTGTTGCACTGGATTCCAGCCGATCAGCAAGAGGGGTCAGCGCTTGCTTGGACTTGATCGCTGGGTCGATGATGAGTCTTCGGCTTCCTGACCAGAACTTACCTTTGAGTAGTCCTGATCCAATCTTTAGGCTAACGCGCCTGACTTTCAGAGACAATCGCGCCTCTCTGTTAAACTTTGAGACTCTAGGTCTGACACACCAACTATTTATTACACGGGTTACAAGTATTATGGGTACACGCTTCGGCAAGATTACAAGTTACAATACAAAATGCGTTACTAACAGGGGTCGTTACAAACTGTGCAAAACAGATACAATTACAATTCAGTACAGTATACAATTTACTGTACCAGAGTTGCCAGTTACCCTCGTTCGATTATTATTAATATTATCCTAATTTAGGATAATATTACCCAAGTTGTATAGTTTAAGTTAGGGACAAGGTTCAGTGGTACCTCTTCTTCTTCCTTTTATTACACTCTGTCTCTATCACACTAACTATTACACTGTCTCCAACACTCAACTAACCAAGTACCTATGTGCTTTCTCGTGCGCCTATATGCTTGTGCTGTGCGACTCTTTATCCGTCCTTACAAACGGATTATCAAACTACAAATCAACAAACTACAAACAAACAATTATTAACTGATATAAACCTGGGGTCGGTCTATGGGTGAGTCCCCGAATCGTTGGACACAGCTTTCCCGAAGGTCCGCTCCAACACCTAGACAGGGTTACTGTACGGAACTGGCTTTTTGAGGAAACAGAGAAAGTGGGGGAGTCACCTGGTTCTGCCTTACTTATTCCTGATTAATGTAAATTAAACAACTACACAGTTCAACGAATCTAAAGCTTCTTCTTCTTCTCTGAGGATGGGGTGGCGCTTAGGCCAGAGACACGGGAGAAACGCCTCCCGACACAAAACTGATGACGATAAGGACAGCTTTAAATTAATTAAATTAACACGGGGAATTCGGCCATTCCCTTTTAAAACAACTTGATAATTAATGATAAAAAATGATTCTGAATTTTAGTACCTACTAATTTTTGGGTGAGCCGAATCACACAAGATTACAGTACACAATCACAATATACAATTACAGACAATTAGTGTTAGCTTCAATAGTGCCTACTTTGCAAATATGGCCGGCAATTCCTAATTGCCGGCTGTGGGGAGAAACAGTCCCTAAATTAACTCAGTTCTAAATATGAGGTCGTAACCAAGGGACCTCCTACCTCAACTCAGGGGTGGGTCCCCACTCAGAATCCCAAAATTCATTAAAACAACCCCAAAAAAAGAAATATCCAACAATATTTTGGGCGTAAGCCCCTACAAAAATTAAGGCCATTCAGGCCGTGGCTTGGTTTACAAACATAAATTTTAAACAAGGCCCGAAGGCTGCAAAAGGTGAAGTTTTTAGGCCAAAAGGGCCTTTAAAAATTCCCTAAAGTGCGTTCCTGGTGCAGTTCCTGGCCGAGCATAATGCGCTCATGTGGCCCTTATTGTGCGGTGTTCGTCGTGTTTGCTCAGCTCATCCCTTCTGACCAGTGTGGGTCAGAAGGGGCCCCTAACTCGAGTCCTAACTGTGGAAGAGTGTACTTTTATTCCCGGCCAAAACGCTGGCACAACGGGAAGTACACTCACATTGGGGGGGAAACACCCGACCGCTCTCGGCCGAGTCTCAGACGAACACTGATGGAAATTTGAAAATTTCCAGTGAGCTGACAGGAGTCTGACAGCTCACTGGTGTTTACTTTGCTGGCGGATTTCTTTTGATTTTATTGGAGCTTCCAGAAATTTCTGGAAGCTCCCTATGTTAAAGCGTGTGCCCAACTCGGGCTGGCCACGCGGCTGGTCCGTTGGAGGGGAGATTAACGAGAAAATGGAGTTATTACCCTCCAACTGACCCTAATTTTGATTTATTTCCCAAGCTGAATTTTGGGAAACTTTGTAGACTTTTTGGTTACCATGTAAAGGTAACCAAAGGGGAAATTCCCAGAATAAAAATTAATTTTCTTGAATTAAGAAACAAACTAGTACAAAATGACGGCCACTCGGGGCCTATTACGAAAAACCAAATATTAAGTGCTAGTTTTGCAAATTCATTTAATACATTTTATGTTTATTATTTTTAGGCGTTCCCTTGTCTCCTGGCCCCTTTCTTTCTTTTTGGGCTTGACCTTTCGGCCGTAGACAAGGGAAGCCGCCCGTTGATTCCAGCAACAATTGTCCTTCCTCGCCAAGACTCTAAGTCTAACTAGAAAAGAAAAGGAAGGGCAATTGTTGCGTAAAAAATATGCATACTCTTAGCTACGTAATTTTCTAGAAACTAAAACTTAAATATTCTTAATCTACGTACCTAACTACCTAAGACTAACTATTTTCGTTTCTTTTAAATTATTAGGGAGGGGGTTAAGCCCCCTCCGAACGTAATTTCCTGCTATGTGTATGTGTTAAATCCTTCTCTGCGAGGCAAGTCTCTGCTGGGAGAGAGCCAGCAGAGGCTCTGGGGGGTGTGAATGGAAACATGAATGGGCGTAACCTCACACGTAGTTACGTATTGTTGTAAGGTCACCCAAGGCCAATATTACAAAATTAAAATGGAACTTAATCAAAACTTCTTTCGCTTATAACTTTCGCAATATTGGGAGTTAGGTGACCGGGTTTGGAGTTTTAGAATCAGCAGAGAATTGCCTTTCAGATAAAACCAACTTATATTTTGACCAAAAATAGGACTAATTAACTAATTTTCACCCAACTAATACAAATTAAGCCTAATTAACACATATGAACACTAATTAACACTATTTCATGCCCCTAATGGGCGAGTTATGGCCTTATTTTGACCCATCTTCCAATATTCGCACGTATTAACTGCGTAAAACGTTTTAAACTCGTGGTTTCTTGTTAAATTGCTGGTTATTAAACAATTTCTTCCTTTGAACTTATTTTCCTTGATGATTTTCAGCTATTTTAGACAGTTTCTGAGTGGTTTTCTTGGCAATGTGAGGCCTTATTCGTGGCCTGGGAAGAGTAACGACTCCTCCATTATACGGAAAACCGTATTAGGGCCTATTAGTGACCCGGGAAGGGTAACGACCCCTCCGTTATTGGTTGATGACCTACCTAAGCTTCCTTAACCTACGTTCCACTAAGATTCCATTCCATTTTCGTGTCGTTTGCGTGCGCGTAATACTATTTTATGTCTTATTCTTCCTATTTACACTAGAACCTATGTCCCTAATAATAAGTTTCTGGGGGGTTTCACACTGACTGGCAACTCTGGTAACTGCAAGACAGTTACTTTATACAATGCCTGGACGTTTCACAGTTCACATCAAAATTCCACAAGCACGCCATTCATCAAGAGCTCAGATCAATTCTATCAGGAGTCACAATCTCCCGCAAGTTAAGCTTTTTCCTTGTACCTTTTAGAGTTCATTTTGCCTTTTCCATTACATATATTACAAAAGTTATTTCTGTAAGCTCAAAGTATTAGTTGTTTAAAACAGTTAAGACACCCAACACACACTCGGCTGGTTTGATTTCATTGCAACCAATATAAATCTAAGTTTTAAGCTTTTAGTTGAGTAAACTGCAGCATTTCAAAATTCATTGCACGGCTATATTGAGTAAAGGGATATAAATAAAACTACTTTTAGTTAGAAACAGTGCAACTGTTTGGACAATAAAGCAGTTAAAGAAATTATTTTTGTCAGGAACAGGCATTTAAATTTTAAAATAAAAATTAGTGTAAAAATGCCTATAAACAGGCCTTAGAAGGCAAGTTAAATGAAAATTTGCGGTCGTTGCGGTCACAAAATTGTGTCCACGCCCGCATGGGCCCGCGGGTACCCGCGGGTACCCGCGGTTAACCACGCCCGCAGCCAACTCTGCGTTATAGCATCATGAACTCATTGATAAAAACATATGATGTTGTATAATTGCATTTATCGCAATGATAATCAATATTTCAAATAAAGAAATCATCTCAGTGCAGAGAATAGCACTGATTCACATAAACCATTACACAAAACCAAAAACAAAACTATTTAGTCAAAAAAATTATTGCAGCAACTTCACAGTTCGTTCAGAAAAATATAATCTTACAAGAATACATAGATGCTTAAATTCATTTAATATTAATTTTTATTTATTTATAGTTTGTAAGCCACAAGTGCTATGTCGACTTGTGAGAGTTTTGGGGATTTTGCAGGTACTTGTGAACTTGTGACTTGTGGCTTGTGGGTTGATGAAACCCAAGCTGGAAAATCAGCTTGTGACGAACTTGTCACAAGCAGGGTCTCCGCTTGTGACTTGTGGCTTGTGACTAATCGTTGATGAAACCGAATTCCCTTGTAGCTTGGGAACTTGTGAACTTGTGACTAATAATGGAGTAGGCCCCTGTCCCCCTATCCTCCACTTTATCCTGTGGACTAACTTTTTTCATATTTGACGTTAGCTTTTACTTATGTAACGTTATTATTTCTTTACTCATTGTCTCAAATGGGCGAAGCGGCAACAAGTCCTGCTTACTCGCCTCAGTTTAATGATACACGAACACGACTATTTTGAACACATAAACTGGGTAGCTGAAAATTTAATAATGAATACCATTTTGCAGATTTGGGTGAAGCTAACCCAAAGCCTTAAGCGTGGGGCTACGAACGGGTTGGCACGACATTGTCGGAGAGAGCTACTTCCCCCCCAAGGTTAGCCAACATATCAAAGTAAAAAAGTTTAGGGTGGGCAACAATATATCTCACCTACACTGTTTTTGGCAGGACGCCAAAGTACAAATTTAGGTGCGAAAACTTTGATTTTTCAAAAAAGTTTTTTCAGCTCTGGTGGATTAACGGTTTGACCAATTCTGAAACTTTCAGCCATAAATGTTAATTGTTACCAGTGCTAAATATTAAAAGTATTCCGGCTTTCGAGCATTGCTTCCTTCTTCAGCTATAACAGCTCAAAGTTAGAAATTTGGCGAAAAGTTGCGATGTGACCGTGCGCCGTTTTCGAACTAATAGAATTGACCGCCCCTAGCCTACCCCAGCTTTTTAGCAAATATTAGGCTCTAATAGGGGCAAACTGTCTGTAAGTTTCGAGGACTTTGGTTTTCTGGTTAGTGTGCTAGCAAACGTTTTGTTAAGAAATAATGCTTATTTTTAGGCTTGAAAAGCTAAAGCGCAGTAAAAATGGGGTCAAAAAATTTTTTGTCTCTGATTTCGCCGAAAAGGTGCTTACAGGGGTTATCTGACCTGCTGAATCTGAATATAAAATCCGTTTTTCGATATGACGCTTCCTTCGTTCAGTATGCGCTTACAACTGTCTTAGAGATTTTGGAGCGATCGCCATCCATACTTCGAGAAATCAACGTAGCATTTCTAAACATTGAAGCGAAGTTTAGTAACCCAGCTTTCTGCACATCTTGGTACATTCACTGGCCTGTAATGCGCAAAGTTTCAGCCGATTCTGCCACAGTAATTTGGAGTAATTCGCTCACATCTTCGAAATGGCACCAATAACAGCGACAGTATCGATAATGTTGTGAAGTTTGACTCTATGAGAGATAGTAAAATGCTGTTGCCTTCCTTTTGATTAGTTAGATTAAGTCTTAGATTACAGGTGAAATACCGTGGTGTGCGATATCGGAGGAGAGAACGATCCTGACCAACTGAAACCAACTGAAATTCACGTGGGGTTAGTATTGAAGAAATTATTACAACACGTGAATTACCCCGCGGCCTCCCAACCCATAGCGCCGCGTCCACATACAACAGTGTAATACATCTGCCGCGGCAATGCGCATGCATGCAAGCGGCACTGCCGCGACAGGGTTAGTAGACAGGCATATAGATGTCGCAGTCTAAAAGCATTTTCCGTCTAATTGCAATTAGACGGAGAATTTCAGTCTAATTGCAATTGGGCTAGTCTAATAGCATGAGACTGAGCAAAATGCTGTTAGACTGAAAATTTTCAGTCTAATTGCAATTAGACGTACCATTGTTCGTCTAATTGCAATTGGGCGAACAGAGCCTCGTCTGATTGCATTTTGATATAAAATGTTTTGATTAATGTATAAGAGCAGCGCTTTACTGTAACTGTATACGGAGAAGGGCACATAAGTCGAAAAAATATTTTAAGAATAGCTTTAAAAACATAGTAGAAGTACTTTTTGCTTAGATATTGAAAACTTGAATACTTTAGTGCACACATCTATATATTATTTACTTTTAATTTTAATACATCCAAAAGCTTAAAACTTTCAAACCTTGACCAATCGAACTTTAATTTGGATTGCAAGCATTGAGCACTGGGGAGAAAATGATGTTAACAAGAAAATCCATTTTTATTGCATAAAACGTTTTTGGTTTTGTGGGGTTTCGCAGTTATTTGTGAATTACTGTTACCGTTTTGAAAGAATGTTATATACTGTTATATACTTTTTATTTTAACCCAGTTTTTACTTTGTGGGTTTCTATGCAGTAATAAAAATGTTCGTGTAATATAAACAATATTGTAAAAATTGTATAAAAACTTGATATCCAAATATTAGTTCGGCTGTCAAAATAAGAAAATTTTAAGCTTTTGAAAGTCTTCAAGTTCTAATAAGTTGTAGATAATTTCGACTATATTTTCAAAATCCTTCAGAGTATCTTTTAAATCCTTTAAAGTTTTCCGTTTTCAATTGCTAAGCGAAAAGTAAATCTACTATATTTTCAAACCTATTCTTAGTGACGTAATATCTTTCCGACTTTCTATGCCCTTCTCCGTATACAATTACAATGAAGCGCTGTTCTTATGCATTAAACAAAACATCTTATATCAAAATGCAATCAGACGAGACACTGTTCGCCCAATTGCAATTAGACGAACAATGGTACGTCTAATTGCAATTAGACTGAAAATTTTCAGTCTAACAGCATTTTGCTCAGTCTCATGCTATTAGACTAGCCCAATTGCAATTAGACTGAAATTCTCCGTCTAATTGCAATTAGACGGAAAATGCTTTTAGACTGCGACATAGACATAGTGAAACTATGGCGGACCGTTGGGTTTCAAAGTAGACAGTGAAATTTGTTAGTAAGAGAAAGAAAAACAGATTAACCAAAATCTAACGTGATTTTCGAGAAAAAGTGGTACACATGGCATGCAAAGGACTAAGGTCCTTGTAAGGCACGCCTCCGAATGAAACATTGAAGCTGAGGTTCAAAGTTTGACGGATAGTTTTTAAAAGCATCCATAGACGAACAGGTGACTATGTGCTCAGGTAGGTAATTCCAAATATTTGCAATTCTATAAAAGAATGAGTATCCTGTAAGAGATTTTCGATACTGTTTCGGTCTAACTGACAACTGACCTAAATCTATTAGCTAACAGACCTACGAAATTAGACAAGAGTAACGAAAAAGATTGACCATTTGTCGGAATTTACAACTAAACTTGCTTAGGCTTAGCGTGTCGTAAATAATTTATATCTTTCCTGTCGGTGCTAACTTCACATAATACCCCCTCTTTTTGGCCCCGGGCGGCCTCGGACGGGTCCACTCAGTTAGAAGACTTGATAAAAAGAATGTTACCCACAGGTACCTTTGGTACTAATAAAGATAAAACTTTTGTAAAAATTACGTAAAGATAAAAAGAAACGACAGCAGTGAACATACACCATACCACGGTTGAGCACACAACTTTTCTAACATGCTAACCGGCCGACGGTAAAACTACTCGTAACTTAATCGAGACATTTTTGACAAAACTACTACCAAAACTACCTAACTACTACAACACCTACGTACAAAATACTTTGTGTTCCCACCCAAGACCACCCAAGCACCAGGGGACGAAGGGTCGCACCGACAGGGAACAACATCAGAGAAATAAAGAACCACTATTAAAGATATACCAAACACAGAAAAATTGTCAAACCAACAATAAGCAATGGAAATATGCAAAAATTGTACATGAATGAGCAGCCAAAAAGGAAGGTAACATTCTTTTTATCAAGACTTCTAACTGAGTGGACCCGTGCGAGGCCAAAAGAGGGGGTATTATGTGAAGTTAGCACCGACAGGAAAGATATAAATTGTATCTGAGTTGCTAAGCCTAAGTGAATTTAGTATTGCATTTCGACAAACATTCAATTATTCTGCATTACTCTTGTCTAATTCCACATGTCTGGTAGCTAATAGTTAATATTTGTCGATTGGGGTAGTCTTTGAGTCAGTTGTGATCGGGTTTGGTTTTGTGACAAGTCGGGTTCGAAATTTGGGGAGTGTTCTAGATCGTTTGGGTAGGCTTATTCGTTGCGTTGGTATTCGCTGGGTTTTTGGTACTTGGTATAATTTTGTCAAAAGTTAGTCTTGTTATTTGGAGTTTTGTATTTTGTACTAATTTCGTCATTGAGCTGTTGAAATTATCTAATAAACCATTGTAATCGCCAAATCGATTTCTAGTTGGTCAAGATCCTCCATTTCTCCAACATCACACACCACCGATATTCACTTGTAGTCTAAGTCTTATCCTAGTAGTCAAAAGGAAGGCAACAGCATTTTACTATCTCTCGTAGAGTCAAACTTCACAATGTAATCTAGCACTGCGAACGCAGGGATTAACAAAATCACGTCATTTTTACATAAGTTAAGACAGATACTTGGAGTATTAATTGGAGCAAATTTGGCCTCCACCCGTATAGACCTACAACACCCAATTTTTCGCATTTTTATTGTATCGCACAGAAAATAATACAATGGTCTACAGATTGTTTTACACGACATTAAAGCAAGAACTATTTCTGGAAAATTTGGGTACCGTACCTTGCGCATAGCGATCAGGGCGAGGCGAAGTTTGTGTATGTGCCATGTCGAGCTTTGGACCGACAACACCAACTTCTTATGGCTCCACAGGTCGCTACGCTGCATGGAATTCTTTCAAACTTTAAACTGTTTTACACTAAACCTAATACTATTATGTGGCAAATGTGAAATTCGTAGCCCCCCCTTAATCTACACGAGACATATGAAGTAGCAGCTCTGCGACAGTCATTAAATCGGTACTTTATGTAATTCACTAAGTAGTAGTGGAGTGAACTACACCATTTGTCACTTACCATTTTCATCAGAACCGCTCTGAAAATACGAATAGTCTGGGAGGGCGGGGCACATTCGATATCAGACACCGACATCTCAATCGCACAGTCCAATCGTTCCAGAGCATCATGCAGTTCACGAATGGGATGATGCACAAATAATAAAAGATCCCGATTCGCAGACTGTTGTCGAGTAAATACAAGAAAAATTGTGTTTAAAATAGTCATTCAGCAAGGTGAACTGCAACTGTAGGTTTACAGTGCATTTCCTAACAAACTTGTATCTAGGCCCAAGTTAACTGGCTGGCAGTTGTTATTTGCCGCTACCCCATCCCCAAAACGGTAAGGGAAAATTCTAGCCGCTTATTCTTCTAATTAAACATTACAGACCCCTGTAAGTACTTTGTATCACTTACTTTTTAATTCAAGCGATAAGATATACCGTGATAATTTTGTAGAAGACGTGATTTTTTAGATTGACTAAAAAATTGGACATGCAAAAGTACACTAATTATATATGGTTTTTATACATGATATGGTTTGGACAATTAATTGTTTCAACTGATTCCTTTAAACCTCCTTCATGGACACCAGGTAAAGCTTTGAAGAGAAGTTGGACTGAAATTTTCGGACTTCCAACACGGCGAAATGGTGCGATATCGGCCGAGGATGTGCCTTTTATCTTATCGCCGGAATTAAGTAGAAAGCGTTCTCCTGGCAAGGAAGAGTGGACTGAATTATTTGTTGTACCCGGACGGCGCCAGTACTCAACAGCAGAATCAGCTATTCTCGAAGATTTATTTGGACTACCGTTTGGATATTGAAACAAAAGAATGCAATCGGTGAATAGTTCTATTTATAATTTTAATATACAAATGTATGATAAATGGTGCAAATTTGAACAACTTTCAGTCAGTCAGTTGTGAAATATAAATGGCATTATTGATGGACTAATTTGAATTAGCTTTGCTTAATCATAAACACTGGGTATATACCTAAACTTTTGATCCTGCTATCTTAATACCCAGGGCATACACGCACTTCGAAAGAAGCCAAAACGAGTCTAGTGGCCGACAACTACCTAAGCTTCACAAGGCTCCCTTCCCAGCTAATGTAAAAAGATCCGAATGGTTCAGTGCAATCTTCTGATCTTTTGTAGAAACCCCTCCACCAGCCCAGAGTAAGAAAACTTGACATTGCGTAGGGGTTTTTACTCGACTAGTGTAGACAAACTCTTGAGTTAATATCACAAAATCCGCAGGGCGTTCAGAAGTCTCTCCCCGCCTCATTTTTCACTTATTCATATTTTTCCTGTGTGTGTATATTTACATATGCAAAACTTCATTTTTTCAATAAATGAAATTCCTGGTGATTTATGCCTATTACCTACTAGTAATGTTTTGATGCGGCTCTTTTAGTTTCGATTTGATTTGATGAATTTTCTGATCGTCCAAAAATCAAGTGATTTGATTTGATTGATTTTCATGTTCCCAAAATTCAATCGATTTGATTTGATTTGGTTTTTACTTTTTGCCGTAGCAATTGATTCTTTTCCTGGTTTCAATTGATTTGATTTGATTTGATTTTTTCAAAAATTTATCGTAACTCTTGAGCTATCAAAATCAAATCTCACATTTCAGAATCGTATTTCGCAATTTTTACTTATTCACCACATAAATATACTGCGAGCAAGCACCCGTAGTGGATGGATACTTTGTTGGGGATGATCAGATAGATCGATTCGGTGCTGGGATACATTCGGATTTATGAAATTGGTTCTGGCTCTGACTCTAGCTTCCGGTTCTTTTGAGTTTTGATATAAATAATGTTTTTTCGGCTTTTGACACAGACATAACCGAAAGCTACGGATGTTTATATGTGCGGGGTCTTCCTCTATTCTGCTGTTGTTCTTCTGAACTCGAAGTTGATAAAAATGAGCTAACAAGCAAGATTTTGTGCATAAGTTAAGTTTCCGCTGGAAGAGCATTTTTAAACTTGCTGCGCACGCGCAGCTACATGTTGAGTTCTTACTTGCTTCCTATCCTACAGAAAACATACGTGCAAAATTATCGACAAAATTTTCAAGTTTGCATGGTTATTTCTCTCGAACAAAAAACAAAACGCTAAACCATGAAAAATAGCCCTCGGCAGTTGTCCCAAAAATGCGTGCGCAAAGTGGTTTTCTAATTGCTTGCTTGAGTTGAGAGAAATCCGTGTTCGAAACAATCTGGTTGCCACTTGCTATTTTCAAGTTCTCCCCTTCTCGTTGCTGTGCTTAGGTTGAGATGCCCACAGAGCTCTCCGTTTGGCACAGGTATAACATGTCCTAAAGGAGTACAAATGTGGACGATACTTGACCGACGGACCAGCGTGTTTAAACTGTCAAAATCTTGCAATATTTCGGGAAACTGGTCAGTTTTGGACCTCGAAAATCAATTTTCGCTGTTATCTCTTAAACCGTAAGGAGTCGAAGAATAAGTTGTAGGTCTTGATGAGGGGATTCGAATGACTGTCAGCTTGTCCGTGTGGTGTGATCACGATGCAAGTTATGGCGGAAATTTCCAGTTTGCGTGAATTTAATAATGATAAAAATAACATACAAACAAAAATACAGCCCCGTATGGCTTTTAGTCTTTACTTTATAGATTGATAATGTTGGGAATAATATGAAATTATGGAATAAATCATTACTTCAGGAAAAATTTAATAACTGTTTACAAATATACAACAAAAAATTGACACAATTCAACGGACTCAACACTTTCACAATTTTCCTGGAAGTGACATGGGATTCTGTGAAATCCCTCAATCAATCGTTCAGGAGATCTGTTAAATAAACAAGCTTTAACTTAAGCTTCACAATTTCTTGAAAGTGTTAAGGATTTTGTAAAATCCCTGAAATTTTCTGGGATTTCGCGAATTATCCAGTTTTACAATATACATAATACACAAATTGGGAATTCATCGCAATTTTGTCTCAAGAAAAGTGTACTTTTATGGCTAACTTTATTAATTGATCTGGGTTGATAAGTTACCAAAAATACCTACATACAGCAAAAGCTACAGTCACTTATTTTCACTTGATGGACTATAGCATTATATTCTACTATTAATGAATTCATTGGAATTCCAAATAGTATCATTGAAAGGCTAGAGATTTTCAAAACTTGAAAGCTTGAAACTTAATTTTTGGTTACATTTTACGGCTAAAATTATACCAGAACAGGTAAAAATCAAAACACATCAAAAATCATCAAATCAAATCAAAATCTTGTCTTGAAAAAACTACTGATTTGATTTGATGGATTTTCTTTACCATAAATTTTTATTAGATTTGATTTGATTGATTTTTTCTGTCTAAATTTTTAAGTGATTTGATTTGATTTAGTGCATCAAAAATCAAAACCTGCATCAAAACTGTTTTGATTCCGATGTCAATTGATCATCAAAACATTCCTATTACCTACCTACATACAAGTGACCTGAAACCGAAATTATGAGCCACCAACTGAAAACACTAGTGCTCGGTTCACGAAGCAGTGAACTGTGCTTTCGTCTCCAGTGTTTTGTGTTCGGAAGACAGTGCTTTGTGCTTAGGAAACAGAAAATAAATGACACAATGAGAAAGCACAACAATATCAAAAGCACATGCCACTGAACGGCGGAAGCACGTTTGGAGAGTTATCAAAACTTGTTTTAATAAACGACAACAGGATGAATTTACGGACGTTTTAAATAAATCATATTATAATATAATTTAATAATAATAACGATCATTAGTAATAATTAAAAATGATTCGCTATTATAGGTAAACTTAAATTTTTCCATAAAAAATCATTCTTTGTTTACGATAGCTTTGTAATCCATGCTAATGAAATAGAAATACCCATTCTCTCAGAAATTTAATTTTTGTCTTATTTCGTCGAAGTTTTAATGCACCATTGGAGATACTGTAGTGCTCCTGTGATGCTTTGTTCAATTTTCGACCAAACAGCATAGAGCAAGGCTTGTTTTGATTGGGAAGCACTGAACTCAAAGCACAACTCAAAATGTTTGAAATATCAAACATTCCCAAAGAACACCAAAAGCACAAACCGTTGTGCTTTTCTATCATGAACCAAGAAAGCAGAAAGCACAAACCACACCATCATGAACCGGGTCCAAAAACTTCTAAACATTTAGCTGAAATCAGGCCTGGATCGCGACCATGGCCCGACTTAGATTTGATACTACTATTCATTAGCTTCCTACAAACTGTGATGTCCCTATCAGTAAAGAATCTGGTTTGAGCTATTCCCTTCCAATCTAGGGCGGGCGTCCGGTCTATTTTTTACGGCCAAGAACAGACAGACCCGACAGATTAAACAGGACCTACCTTATGGCTCCAAATTGGTAAAAAGAAGGATCTTTTCCAGATTATCCCCCCCACCACTCAAACGTCTTAAAACTTGACTAAATGAGCTGAAATTTGATATGGCGTATGTGTATTTTTCCGACTACGCTGAGTTCAAATATCCCCAAACTTTTCAATTTCGCGAAATTCTATATTTTCGATTCGCAAGGGTAGGGACCAAGGGGGATCGAAAAAATTTTGCAACCGATTTTCTGAAAAGTTATATATAGGGGTCTCCTGGCCCGCACAACACGAATCTGAAGCCCGTTTTTCGATACCGCTTATAGTTAGCTCAGCATTAAGCTTGCAGGCTTAAGCTTACAACTTTAGCTTATATCAAGCTAACGAAACGCGGTATCGAAAAACGACATTCAGATTCGTGTTCTGAGGCCCAGAAACCCCCTTAAGCCCGGTTCATACCTATTTTCCTTTTGTCCGGTTTGCTGACCTCACAGATCAGTCAACACCTAGGTTTCCGTTTATCTGTTTGTCCGTTTTTCTGGTTTGCTTTTCTCAACTGATTCATACCGGTTGCTTACGGACAACCGGAAAAGTAGAGCAGTGTTGAAATCTAAACGGACATTCCTTACGGATAAACAGACAAGCGGACAAACGGAAAACTGAATCAACAACTCAGACAAACGGAAAGGTATGAACCAGTGTGTGAGCGCAGAGTTGGTCGCGGGCCGCGGGTGCCCGCGGGTACCCGCGGGGCGGGGCGGGTATCACCAAATTTCAATACCCGCACTACCCGCGCAGGTATCTGTGCGGGCCTAACCTAAGAATTTTAACTATTTTTTGTCTAAAACTAAGCAAAATTTACTAGTTAAACAGAAGATACTGCATTTGTATTTTCACCTCTCAGTTACTTTTGAAAGTTTTCTGAACTGTAATAGTGCGTCTGTGCTGCTTTACTTAGGTAAAAGAGCGGACCAGTCATGTCGGCACAACTCATATATACTTTCAGCAATTTCAGTCCCGATAAAACTTAAATGTTTGCGTGACTATATACTGTAAGATTTTCGGCCTTCTTATCAAACTCAGTTCCTGAGTAATTGTACGGTAATCTGTTGCATTGTGCAGTGTAATGTGCTGTAATGTAAGAATTGTATTGTGTAATAATGTGCCACATGTGCGACCTCGGCATCGACGAACTGATCCCGGATGCAGCCTTCGATGAACAGACTCAGTCACTTCGGACCCCTGAATATCGGGACGCAAAGCCTCAAACCAGAGGCATCACAGTGGGATGATCCTATCCTGCTGGAGTTGAACCATGCAAATGGATCGACTGTCCCGCCCCTAAGTAACCCTAAGTAAGTATCTATAGTGACGGCCATTTTCGAGGAAATCAGTTTTTTCAAAATTACTGCCAAATCCTACGGAGAATTTTCGTTCATTTATAATCAATCGATACGCGGTCTAATTGCCATTTTATCAATGCCTATTAGCTGGGAATCGTTGCTTTAACCTAGAAATTTGACCGAAAAACCAATTTGGTAATCATGGCAAATTATAGGTTATAAGCTTTAAAATGATGTATAAAGCTCTTTCCAACTCCGAAAATTGCGACAGTTATAGCGTTTCAAAAAATCACTACAAAAGCACTGCACAAAAAGATACCACCAGCATAAAATATCCAACTTTTTGGAAAGTCAGGAAAACAGATATATATACCTAATAAAATGAAAATTGCCGTTTTAATTTAGTTTTCCACATGAGCAGGGCAAAAAATTTTGCGGGTATCTTGCGGGTATCACTTGTCTGCGGGCCGCGGGCAGCGGGCCGGGGACCTTTCTGCGGGCCGCGGACCGGGGCGGGTAGCAAAAATCCGGCCCGCGACCAACTCTGTGTGAGCGGGCAAACGGACAGAGGTATGAAGCTTTTTCAGCAAAATCGGAGGCAAAATTTTTTTCGATTCCCCTTGGCCCCATTGTGAATCAAAAAATCTCACGAAATCGAAAAATTTGGCGATATTTGAACTTTCATATATTCTTTCAAAGGCAGTGAAAAGCATGAACTAAAATATTTAGTTGTTTTTAGACAAGCCCAAACTTTTGTCAGATATTCTGGACATTTTGGAAAACCGGATCACCGGGTCGTTTAAAGGGCCCGGTTCAATCATTGGTCTACACGTGCACGTCTAAACATTAAAGTTGACATTTTTCGCGTGCGCCAAAAAATCTCCCAACAAAATGTTAATGTATCCTAACGATCTATACATCAAATTACTGCTAAAATGTTAAATAGTGTCACTGTATCTTTAATTCACGCTTTAAATTTTTTAATTAGTTTTAGTAGATTTAAGATCTTACTGCTATCAAATTTTTCGGGACTCGACATGGTCCCACCATTTTTAGCTTCGTCAGACAGGCCTTGAGAACTTGAGAAGAACTACGATTTGTTGGAATTACAATTTTATCAGGCTTTAAAGTAATTTGTATATTTACAATTTGAAAGCCACTTAACTATAACTAACTTTAACTATTTAAAAAATTTTAAAGCCTAATCAAAATACTAATTCCAACATATCACAGCATATACTTCTCCAGGCGTTTCTAGCGATACCAAGCAATGGCGGTTGCCTTAAATCAGTTCTGAAATTTTCAGTCACTGGACCAAAAATTGAAAATTTTAGTTACCTGTGCGATAAATCGAATGTAAAAATGGCAAGAAAAAGGATCCCCTTAAGTTATCTTAAATTGTAGGAATTCAGTGATTTATTAATAAGGAACTATAACAGCAAACAAACAAACCACGGAATAACAACCAACCAATAACAGCATCATTATTATTATAACAGAAAATCATAACAAGCACGATAACGCATGAAAAAAGCTTATCATAAAGCGATCGTAGTGGCGCTTGAGAAAGACAGCCGATGCTATATTGCTTTCACCACTTGTATATAAAAGCTTAGTGTTAACTCAATTTTGAAGCAGCACTTAATGAGAATTAACAAGTGTAGAACAGAATTTTAAAATGTTTCCTGCAATTTTATCGATGACTTGGACACGGATAATTCTTTACATTATAAACCTCTCAAGTTAAAGGTCCAAATTGCTTAGAAACATATCTATTATAGCATTTATTTAATGCTTGCACGACTGCTGATTTTCGGAAACATTAAATAAAACTACGTAGTTTGCTGTTTATTAATCAGATACGAACATATCCAAGGCTTCAGTCACCGCGTTAAATTTTAAATTCAGGCAATTCAGTTGATTCAACCTCAGACACAATCTGATTCTGCGTAAACTCCATAGAAAGTCCACAAAAGCGGATTCCTGCTTCAACTTAGACAAGCGCTCAAAATGCTTCTCAGTATAGGGCATGAGACCACTCAAAATATCAGTCAAATTTGGAACATGTTCACGTAGATCGCTCAAAGTATAGCACTTTAAGACAACATTCAGTACAGTCTGAGCCAGCGAATACATCTTTCCATTGGTGTTCCAGTTTGTAGCAAAGCAGAGAATAGTGGGCAGAACTGCGGGCGGCAGGCTGGATAGAACGTCCAGTGTAGTCGGATCAGAGGAAGAAGACTGTATCACCTCCAGGACTATAGTTAGAGCAGTATGCGGACGGTCCAAATGGCAAGCTAACCCGAAGAGCTTTGGCGTAGCGTTTGGACTGGAGCAGATTTTTCAATCGCTGGTCCTCCTGGACTGACTGCTGGCGCTGACTCTGACTCAGTTCCAAATCCTGCTGAGTCAAATCCTGCCAAATATGCCAATGAGGTTTCGGAGCCTTCCAGTAGCCACTCTGTTGTCCTGAGGCGCAATGGCTAGTGCCCAGATTTTGCCCTCATGAGCTTCCATTGTTTGGATGCACTCATTAGTCTTGATCGTCCACAGTTTCATCAATCCACCCCGTATCAACTGATAACGGCTGAACGCCGGAGGGCAGGAACTGGGCGGACAGAACGGTCGTCTCGTGTCCCTGAAAGGTCTTCACACAGGGACCATCAGCCAAAGCCCAGATTTTGATGGACCAATCACCACTAGCAGAAACGACAACCTGATCGATTGGCGAAAACTGGACACTCCAGATAACACGCTTGTGTCCTTTCAGGGCCAGTCGGACCTGTAACTGAGCAATCTTAGCGTTTGGGCCAACTGGTGTTGCCATTTCCCAGATGCATATACACTTATCCATAGAACATGTGGCAATCAGTTTATCATTGGGTGAAGCATATCACACAGGTTATATCCTTTTCATGGGCCACAACTGTACATAGAGCATGAAGTGGCTGAGGTTCGTCAGAAAGTTTATCTGAACTTTCACTTTCTGAAACCTCAATAGAAGGACATTTCCACAGCTTCAGAGTCAAATCATCACTAACGGAGGCTAGGTAGGACCATTTTTGTCCTGCAAACCGCACAGCTGTTACAGCTTTTGCATGTCCAATGCCCACATAAGTACAGCGATAGGGCAAATGCTTGCCGGTGCTTTGCCACAAACGAACCGAGTTATCCTTGGAACAGCTGGCAAAAACCGAAACGGATCCACTAGGGACCGAGGTGGCCACCGCAAGACTGAGCACAGAATCCGAATGTCCTCTCAAAACATCACAACGATAGCTGATACCACCGCCTTGCCGGCTGTGATATATTCTCAGTTCCGGAACGTTGGCACAGACAACTGATGTTAGGAGTCGGGCAAAATTCCCACACCAAGAATCTCATCGCACTGTCCAATCGGACGATCCTCGATCATCAATCGGCCTTTTTTAACAGCAACAGTTAGCAATTTTTGATGATCAGTAACTGCACAAACACCACGCTCATCAGGCAAGGCTATCAGCTGAATTGCTCGATCGTTCCCAGGCAAGGACAGGGAATGCTGCGGCTTTAAAAAGGGATTGACCGTTATGAATTTTGGAGGACATTGGCACCAGTATTAGTTTGCTGTTTTCAGTCGCAACGACCAAGCTGGTCACTGACTGTTCAGCAGAACTGGACGCTGCAGTACCACAGATGGCTTCGATTGGCTCAAAAATCGGTGAGCTTTCACGAACAGTCCAACTGAGCGTATCCCATACCGTAATAATACGATCTCTACCGGAGGACAACAGGACAGTTGTCTTGTCAGCAAATGTTTGAAGAACAAAGCCGGTCACAGCACTACTGTGATTAGAAAGGTTGGCAATTATCACCAATTTTCGTACATCTAATAGTCTAATCATCCCGTCCGCCGTTCCAATAGCTAGGGCAGAAACGTTGGCAGAAATGTTTACAAAGCGCAAAGCTGATATCAGGGCCCCAAGGGCGGTCATATTGTGAACACAGGTGTGCCCCAGCGGATCCCAAATCTTGACAGACATGTCACTGGAACCAGTTGACAGAAGCAATCGATTGGATTCGGGAAGTCGGGTCGTTGCCATGCATAACACAGGACCACGCTGAAAGGAGCGCCAGCTACGCACCAATTTGCCCTTGGAACTGGAGGGACCATTAGGATCAGACAAAGACACAGACCACTGCTTCAGCAGGAGGTTCTGATGGGCAACAAAGAGAGTAACAGCAGAGTTGTCAGCTGCGCCAGACTCCTCAACGCCAAAGCATAAGCAAACAACGGCAGAATCGGAAACATCAGTGGTAGAGTTTGTCCTGGCTGGATCCTCTTGATAACTCGGAATGAAGCGAGCACCTGAAAATAAAACACACGTATTTATTACATACGTATCGAAGGATATCTTTCCTACAAGATGTCTATGGGAGATAATCAAACAAGAATTTTGTCAGTCAAAGTTGCTCAGCTCAGTTAGGGCTTTCATTTAATACCGAATTTGACAACTTTTGGAAAATTTTATGTTGGACCAAAATTTCCCCAAGTTCCCACCCTACCCCCACCACAGCACTTTACAGAAACTTTGGATACGCAGTTCTATGACAAAAGCTTTTTGATGATTTGACAAAAATGATTTTGTGCAACTTCTGTGCAGCTTATTTTACACTGTCTATTAGGACT
>JASAND010004867.1:0-48836 GCA_030248195.1 Trissonchulus latispiculum
TTTTCTTTACAAATATCCTTAATTTTAAGGTTAGAGTAATGAAGCACCAACTGAACACCTATGCTAAGATGCCAATTTCAAGTTCTTATCTTGCGGTAATTCAGATACTTACGTTATGTTTGATTGAGGTTGTCTAATAAATGCTACACTTTTCTTGTTATTTTGTATTTAGTTACTTGTACAGTTTTTCGTTTGCTGTTAACATAAAATGTATTTTTCTTTTTCTCGTTAGAGTATGGCGACTTCAAGAGCTGCGTCCACAGCGCGCACTATATCACGCTTGGAAACAGTGACAGAAAGGAGCGAGTTTTCTGAAGGATCCAAACCAAGGTAGACATATTTAATAATGATAAAATCTTTCTATTTAATCACAAAGTTTTGTAGTTACTAATTTGCTTGATGATTGTTTTAACTAATTTTAGTGAATAATTTTATTTTTGATTTCTGTTCCTCGTTTATGCTATTCTTGTTGCAGCAAAATCAGCAAGATTGATCGAGGAAAAGAAACAATACAACCTTCCAGAGAAAATAAGTGAGTACGGTACAAGTTAAATTAAATGCACACTGGATTTGAGCTTTGTACAAGTTAACGTTTCTTCTAATGAGCATCTGAAACTTAGTATTTATAAGAATTGTGATTAGTTCAGGAATTAATTGAAACTGCACGATCCTGCTGGAAAAGAAAGACCTATATATAGCTTGCTTGCTTAATGCTTAGCCCTACCAATCTTTGTTAGCTGGAATTGATGGTCGGCTATTGTCAAACCGGCCGAGCGGGGGTTTGACAGTCAAGCTGGTCGGCACAACTGAGAAGTTCGCCGGTCAACAACGCTGTTGTTCGCAAAGACCTTCAATTTGAATGCTAGCTAGTTAGTACTGTTTAGGATTCAAGGTCTATTAACCATGCAACCTCTGGGAGATTGCTGACCTCAATATGTTTATTACTTAATTTATCATGATTATAAAACTATGTACTCATTGTGATTATAAAACTGCATAGTATTGTAGTGATCTGTTACAAAGCCAGCTCGCTGAATACAGGAAGGAAATTGACATGTTGAAAGAACAGGTACTGTTTGAGAAGCACAATAAAATAATTTGGAGATACTTGGGTTGTGGTTGTCTTACATATTCTTCAAGAACGTGACATCATTCTAAAGAATGGCAATATATATTTATTAGTCACAAGATAAGGAATTAATTTAATTTGAAGGCAGATCTCTGAAAAAGAAATCCTTAAGCTTTAAAGTGGACTTTCTGGCACGTCATCATGATCTTGACGTCATCATGTGTCATACGCTCATACTTATGGCAATATTCCTTGTGCTAATGTTTGTTGAGAGATTGTTGAACCAGACAGATGGATTATGTAATTTCAGCTACGTAGAGAGTCAACGCTGACTGATGACATTTATGCTGCTGAAATGGACAGAACAGAGACTGAAAAAAAGCGGTATAACTTTACATAACTGTAATTTCTATTTTATACAATTTATTATTGTTATTATTTTATTGTTTCACGTTGTCTTTCAGTCTTCAGCATTACTGGTGTAAACGAATGTTGTTTAGATTCCAAGTTCAGGAAAATATGGAAATCATTCGTTTGGAACGTTTAATACGAGAAAGATCCGCAGAATATGCTAAACTGCAAGCAAAATCTAATATTGTTCTACAGGTAATTCTGCATTGGATAGTTAGTAAAATCCCTCTTGTTTGCACATAAAGCCTCTAGAGAATAATTCACTCAATACAAATATTCAACAACGATTGTGACAAGAGTGTTGCCATGAATATATACTGATTTTTAGATAAATGATCTTTTAGCATTCCTGTGGTTTTATTTATGTGTTTTGCTCATGCCAAATGCATGCTCTAAGCAATGCTTAACTGCCAATCCTTGAGTGTTTAAAAATATAAAAATTTAGGAGCGAGATCTGTTGAAGAAAAATTATGATTCCTTGGTGGAGGAGTACAAGCAACTGGCTGATAGGTTGAATTCTGAGCAGGGAACATCACTGGAACTTCACAATAAGCTGCTCGTTGCCCAAACTGTTAAGGACGGAACAAACAATCAAGTATTGTCCTTTGGTCACTGTTGGACGCATTGCCTTAAAAACTAATTGTCACCGGCAATGTATAACTGTTGATAGCTTAAGTTATTGTTGCGACTGAAATAGTTAAAATTTTTATTTCACACAAAACTTATCCTAAAAATGCGAAAAATATTTTCCATTTTGTTAAGCTTAATTTTAGCTTTAGCTTAGGTTTAAGCTTAATGCGCAACATTTCACGTTAGCCACTATGATTTCGTTACAGAAGTTTTCTATTTTTTAGATGACTCATGAGTTGGAAACATTAAGATCCGAGAATGCTATGTTAAAGGAGGCAAATGAAAGGTTTATGACAAGGTACTTTAAACTCATTTAGTAAGGAATTAAGCCTATTCAGCTAGCTTATTAGATGTTTTGTTTATCCGAGATTACGGGTTCAGCGCATTCTGAATTTTGTTGTGATGACAGATGATGTTGTGATGACAAACAAAAAGCATATATGTTGCAATTAAGTTTAGGTCGGTTTTTGCAATAGATGATTCTTGGCGATTCAATGTTGGTTTTTACTATGTGTTTCTCTATTTAAGCGCAATAGAGGGTAATCAGGAGAGAACGGTACAACCTGCTATTCCTGCGCCTTCTAAAGAAGAAGTTGTCCAGCTTAATGAACGACTGCAGGTCGAGATCAGATCGCGAAACGAAGTAGCAAACAAGCTTGAGTCTCAAATTGGTATGCATGTTATAAATGTCAAGCTCCATGTGGCAAGGTGACAATTTGCGTAAAGAATGGCATCTTTCCTATATAGAAAACAGCACTTTTCGCTAGGCAAGTATAACGATTTAATAAACCATGCAGATATAGGTTTGTTTCTTCCGAGCGTTCCTTGAATATTGTAGACATGTATCTTAACTAATGAACCAAGTAGTGTTTATAACTGGTTAATAAGAGGAATCTGATAGAGTCCACACAGTCAGGGCAAGCGAGATTATACTGGCCAAGAGCTAAACATGTTTTAAAAAATTCACTGATTTTTTAGAAATTTGTAGTTCATGTAGTAGCGGGGCACTACTTCATTCATTTCATAACTTCTTTCGTTCCTATGCTTTCGAAATTTTTCATGAAAACCCCCTAAGATGCCCATGTATTTTGTTTATTGCTGGATTGTCCGCCATTTGTTGTTTGTTTGACCGCAAGAACCACTGCTATCTTTATGCTCGTTAGTCTGAAAATTGGTTACTTATTTTCATCTTTGAAGCGTAAAGATATGTAACTGTGCAATAATATTAGCTTGCGGGAAATCAACCGTCCTGCCAATTTTGTTATCCAGCACTCTGGATAAGTTTCCTAATACTACTGCGATAGGATAGCTTTTGCATTCCTTATTTTGCATCTTTTGGAAACAAACAAAAATAAAGTTTTTTGTATCATGCAAATAATTTTATTTTATTACATTATAATGTTTTAGTAAGAGAACAAACATTGCGCAATGAATACGATCAGCTACAGTCTCGATATCAACAACTTCTGCAGGAAATGGATGACTTGCGCAAAAGTCTGCAAGAATACAAGGATTATGTTAAGGTACACACATAAAGGTTAAGATGAAGATGAGAGTACCTCAATTACCCCCTCAGGTACAATGGGCGCCGGTGCTTAGGTATCCTCTCCGGCCGTAGTCCCAGTGTATTATACTAAATCATACTACATCTTTGTAAATAGTCCCTTTATACGTATACTCTTGCTTTTTCAATTGTATGGAAGAAGACATCGTGTGCTTACGCGTCTAAATCCAAAAATTTAAAGTTTGTTTGATGTAGAAGCACATGAAGCCAAGATACCACTGCATTACGTGGGCGAACATTTTTCACTTATTAAGAATAACAAGAGTTTATAATACCAAGAGTAAGACACTCAGCTCTTCCTAATAGAATAAGCTTGCAAGATGCTCGAAACATTAAGGCCGAAATCTCGGGGCGGGGGGGGGGCTACTCAGCAGGTAAACATACACGCTGACATTTTTCAAAAACGGGCGTTTTCGACAAATTAAATATTATAACTTGAGCTAGAAAAGTTGTACAGCGATAATTTTTAGATCATTATGTTGCGTAGAATGTGATCTCTTTAACGATATAAAAATTATGTAGCTCGCTCTTGGCTATCTCTTACAAATCTGGCAACAACGTAACGCATTTTGAAGAAATGATGAAATTACAAAAATTTTCGTGAAAAGGATGTTTTGTTGCCGGATTCGTAAGAGGTTGCCTGAACCTAACTACATAATTTTTTATATCGTTAAAAAGATCTCTTTCTACGCAACATAATGATATAAAAATTATTGCTGTACGCTTATTTAATTTGTCGAAAGCGCCCGTTTTTGAAAAATGTCCGCGTTGTATGTTTACACGATGAGAAGCCCCCCGGAGATTTCGGCCTTAATGTGTCGAGCATCTCGCAAACTTGTTCTGTTAGGAAGAGCTGAGTGTCTTACTCTTCCTATTATAAACTCTTGATAATAATAATGGACTGATTAAAGTACATTAAGTAAGCACAGATTTACAATTAAGAAATTATGTAAATATTATTATGCAGATTATTAGTAAATTATTATTATTATTATGAAATTAAGTAAACACAGTTTACAATGAACTTAGTTTTATTGCTTTTACAATTAGTACCGTCCGAAACCGAAAACCGAAAACAGCAAATTATGAATGAGCAATGGGCCTCGAGTTTACTGGCAGGATATAAAGCTAAAGGCACTCACTCTAATAGAAGTTTGTTAAGCGTTCGCGTGGAAGGTTACTGTATAAATTTCAGAATATCGAAAATGCAAGTATGCAAAATTCGAGAACGGAATCAAGGCAACAGCTGCAACAGCAGTCACAGCAGTCGCAGTTTCAACAGTCTTCATTTCAATCTCAACTACATCACACTGTGACCTTTGAAACTTTGAGTGATATTGCCAGCACTCCTGATTTCATTAAGGCAGTGCCCTTGACGGATGATGGTTAGGAATTTTATTTGTTTTCAAAACCCGTAAAGATTTAGCTAAAATAACAAGAATTTAAATTTTAGAATTTAATAGGTTTCTTATATTTCGTAAGAGATTTTTTAAAAATGGTAATTTTTAACTAATGTGTCTTCAATTTCATTTAGATGAAACGAGAAACATGTCCAAACTACAGCTTTTATATTCCGAGGCTATTCAGGAGTTAGAAAAAACAAGAAATATGCTTTTGGTTCAGCATAGGATAAATACAGACTATCAAAACGAGGTAATAGTAATGCTTGTTTTCATTATTCATGTTAATTGACTCTGTCTAAAGTTTTAGAGTAGGTAGGGATACTAGTATCTGAATAGTCAACATTTTGTGGCATCAACAGTAAATTGACTCCAACTATTGTTAAGCAGTAAACTCAGTTTTAACGTGGTTTTAATGTAATTTGGTGTTAGAAGTAAACTTTGACACAGATTAGTCAGCTGCTGACTCTTTGTTAGGGAATAAACTTTGGTTGTCTAACTTATATTTAGTTTTTCAACAAAAGCTCTGTTCCTACATAATGTATAACTGATAGCACGCTCTGGCATGTAGCGGGCTACGAATTATTTGTAGCACGAAGACAATATTACTTTGTAATCTTATCTCAATAAAAATGATATTGTAGCTTTTTAATTGCACTTCGCGTAATCGTGCCGCACACTCGGAGCTTCGATGAAGTTACATATCAATGAATGCACTAAACGTCGTGCTACCAAGGATACTTAAAAACTAGCGTGACTTTGCTCAAATATGGTAGTCTATGTATTTTAGCCAAATACACTGAACAAGCTTTTTGTTCTACACCTGAGCATAGCAGATAAACCTGTTTTCTTGCAACGAGGCCAATTAATAGTTATTTTGTAGGTTGAATTAGTTAGTAATCGTATGGAAAGCACGAAAAAAGAATACGAAGATAAGCTTGCTGAACTGGTTGAAATATTAGATCAACGGGCAGCAAGAATACAGGTAATGAATAAACCGCCTTAACAGGTGCTTCAGTAGTAGTAGTAGTTTTGTTTCAGTAACAGTTTAATTTCATTTTCAGTTGCAGTCGGTATCCGAAAATAGTTTTGGTGCTAGTTCAAGTTCAAGCGGAGTTCCAATTTCAGCTTCAGCTCATTCAAAAGTGCACAGTTTCTGGCTTTCACGAATAATATAAAGCATAAATTGGTGATTTGTTAGACTGTCATTGCCCGAGTATTAATGAAATTGTATGTTATAGCTTTGAAATGTCCATGCTTTGAGGAAATAAATGGTAGCCCGACTTTGTTAGAGAAACGTTTTTCCGTCAAACTTATTCAGAAGAGTATATCATGGGAGAAATTTGATGTGAATTTATAATCATACTGTAAAGCTTTGTTTTAGAAGCTTGAACATTATTTGCAAACTATTGCATATGGCAAAAGTGAATCAACTGACATATTGAAGGCAATAGATAATGACATGGTAATTAATTATGTTGAACTCTATATTGTTTCATAACAACTATATTATTTCGTAACAACCATACGATAACGAGGTGGGAATGGGGGGGGGGGGGTGCAGACCCCCCAGACCGACAAAAAACGGGTAGACCCCCTCAGCAAAAAGGAAAAAAGGGCAGACCCTCTCGTCCAGAAAGGAAAAAAGGGTAGACCCCTCAGCGATTTTTACCAAAAATAGGTAATTTTTTAGCAAATTTTAGCGATTTTTTCAAAAAAATTCTTAAAAATCGCTAAAAATTGTAATTTTTCACTAAGTTTTTGTCAAAAACGGGGTCAAAAAAACTAATTTCAGGGCAGACCCCCATAAAATTTTGGATTTTTTCAGGGGTAGACCCTTCGCCGAGGTCGGGGTAGACCCCCCCAGAATCGGACCCCGTGTTAATGTATGGTAACAACTATGTTATTTTAATAACCATTGTTGGAGTAATCTAAACATATACAAGGTGGTGGTATCCTGTTGTGCCGTGCTTTTCCGGTGACTTTTTAACGCTATAACTTTCGCAATTTTGGGAGTTGGAAAGAGCTTTATACATCGTTTTAAAGCTTATAATCAGGACATTCATATGAGCTTACAAAACTAGCAAAATTATTAAAAAATTAACAAACATTTTCTGACATAAGGGCTAAATATAGACCAAAAATTTTTGAACAGAGATTTTTTCAAAACTAAACAAACTACAAAACTAAACAAACTACAAAACTAAACAAACGGAACTAAAGTCTGACCAAAAAATGTAGAAAGCGAAATTGTTTTCTTTATATCTCATAAACGCTTCAAGATAGCTACCACAAAGTATATATTTTCTGAACCGGACTGATGAGATCTTTCTTTTCGTCGAAAAATGGTTTTGAAATTTCCCGTGCGATTTCAAAGGGCGCCGCTTTTATATGTACAGAAGGATTGGTACATGGTACTGCCGCGATTTTTTCACGAAAATTTTCCCCTTGTATGAAAGTGCTACACACCAAATTTCAAATTTTTTGGCTAAAAATTGCGTGAGTTATTCAATTTTTTAGATTTTCAAAATCCTTTGATCTTTGCCGCTTTTTCGACTTTGACTGGCTATTACGCGTGACTCCCTCAACGGAAAAATTTTTCGATTAGATTTTCAGGACCGCCTAGGCGTCCGCTTTCACCTGATATATGTGAGATTTCACAGTTTGAAAGTAGATTTTTTCGAAAAATACCACTTTTTGACCCAAAATTTCGACATAGCGAGTCTAGCAAAAGTGAGTAGAAATTACATAATCATAAAGTTCCATTTAAGCTGAATCCGACGATATAAAGTTTTTGTGGCTACGACTTATATTTCTTCCGCAATGAATTTTTAAACAATTTCCCTTTTTCTGCTGGTTTTTGCTAGTTTACACTGGTTCAGGCAAATCAAGGCGGCAACATCAAAGAGAGCCAAAAACCAGCTGAAAAAGGAAAATTGTTTAAAAGTTCATTGCGGACGCAATATAAGTCGTAGCCACAAAAACATTATATCGTTGGATTCAGCTTAGATTGAACTTTATGATTATGTAATTTTTACTAACTTTTGCTACACTCGCTATGTCGAAATTTTGTGGTCAAAAAGTGGTATTTTTCGAAAAAATTGACTTTCAAAATGTGAAATCTCACATATATCAGGTGAAAGCGGACGCCTAGGCGGTCCTGAAAATCTAATCGAAAAATTTTTGGGGGTTTTGCTCTGTATCACTCAACGGTTGAGAAAATTGAGTGAGAAAAAGTTGAGAAAAAGAAAACGCACGGTAGCACTTACTTTTTAAAGTTTGCAGTAAATTTTCTCGAAACTATGAACGTGTTAGCCCAAACCAAGAAAAACATCCCTCCGCAATTACGAATTAGTTCGAATTTCCATTTTGCCGAAAATCTCCGGAATTTGTTGAGTAGTTTTTGCGAAATCGATGTTCAAAACAAAATAACCGCAGTTTTGCCAAAATGGTTTTCCGGCTAAATCTCTAGCTGAAAGCAATAAAGTCCGGCTAACAGGGAGTCATAAAATGTGCATTTGGACACTGCATCGATTGAGTATAAATGGAACAAAATTGTTCGCAAGGGTTGGCAGTAATTTTGAAAAAACCGATTTCCTCGAAAATGGCCACTTTTTGACACTCAAAATGGTTTTTTGCTGATACTGACTTAACCACTGAAGATAGCTCAAAGGTTGTAAAAGCACAGCCATAACAACCAGTCCGGTGTCTGGTTTATCTACTGGAAGCCTAAGGCCAAAAACCAAAACTTTCCTATCTTTTGGCCTAAACATCCGGGACTGGTCCCAGAATGTTAAGGAGCACGGAAATAGGTTATTTAGCAAGTTTTAGCTGCTTACGTAAAGGATTAAAGTAGTATGAGTAAAAAATACCCGAAAGAAAACCAGCAACTTAAGGTGGTGATTCCTTCGGGAGACATCAACTTTGAACCCTTATTACTCATTCATTACTTGGGGTTAAGTCATTTTTATATCAAAATGGAGCTTAATATATTTTCTTTCTAATGAATGCAATGGAACTAACTTCAGTCTTCGGAAACGAATTTCCTGGATTTTTGAAGTACTTTAATTTTCCAGATTTTTTGCAGACTGCAGTAAATTTTTTTCTGTGGGCATCGGCTACATCATTCGATTCTACTATCAAACAGCTGGGGGCCCTTTTTTAATTATCATGAAATCACTCTTCGTTGTGAAGAAATTAGCTAAAATGTTTGCGCAACCTGGATTTTGCCTATATTTCCCAAATTTAGCAAGCGGCCACTTTACCTGGAAAGCAGCAATCGGGGCAACTAAAAAAGGGTCCCTGGGTATTTGTGTGTAAAACACGTCAGGTAAGTGGCAAGCCTCTAGCTGGATAGCAGTTGGAAATGCCTTGGATAATCGGCCTCGACGAGACCTTCAAATCGGCACCCTTAGTAAAATTTTACGGCTTGCTTAGCTCAAGAAATCGTGAATTATTTGATTTCTGCAAAAATATAAGTTTCAACACCAAAATAATAAAATCGGCTATATCTCACACTAGAGAAGAGCTAGAAAGTTGCTTCCAAAAGCAAAAATGTACAGAGCAACGAGATCTTTCAAATGAGTGTAGTCATAACTATGCAGTTGCTGCTTAACTGTCACAAAGTGGCGAAAACCGTCCGAACGGAAATCTCGACATTTTGAAGCGGGATTGCGCGGAGGGTGTTAGAACACTAAATGAACTTATTTTGGAAAATTTCATCAAATTTCATCTTGCTTTGAGCCGTCAACCAACAATATGTGCCCAAAAGAAATCACCACTTTAAGTGAAAAAATGGCGAACTTCCAACCAATTCTAGAATTTGCATAAAGATGTGTTGTTGATTTGTATGTATGTTTGCAGGATGTCGACAGTTCTGTGAAAATTGAACCAGGCCAAAATCTGATTGAAGTCCACGTTTCCAAGGTTTGTTAATTCCTTCATAAAGTCATTGTATTAAAGGCATTCCAAAAGCACGACCCTAACCAAAACCACCAAATATCTATGTGTATAATATCTCATAACACTCATTCTGTGAGGCCTTAATATCTCAAACAGTTAGTTCTCTGGCGCCATTTTTCTTACATAAATTCAAAGGTATTATCATACATTAACTCGGGGTCCGATTCTGGGGTGGTCTACTCCGACCTCGGCGAGGGGTCTACCCCTGAAAAATGCAAAATTTTAAGCGGGTCTGCCCCGAAATTAGTAAAAATTCGGAATTTTTAATGTTTTGACCAAAAATTAGCAAAAATTTTTAGCGATTTTTAAGAAATTTTTTAAAAAATAGCTAAACTTTGCTAAATAATTACCAATTTTCCGTAAAAATCGCTGAGGGGTCTACCCTTTATTCCTTTCTGGACGACAGGGTCTGCCCTTTTTCCTTTTCGCTGAGCGGGTCTACCCGTTTTTTGTCGGTCTGGGGGGTCTGCCCCCCCATTCCCCCCCCCCAAATTATCCTATGGTTATTACTGTAAAAGAGCATCTCTTCGTTGTGAGATAAGATCTGTAAGACAGAGGTAGTAGCTAGTTTTGCTGCAAAATGGGCGTATGCTCATATCCAGAGCGGATTTTAGAATACATTGGAAGCATTTATTGCCGCCATAGTGTCGGGTCTAGTGGATGGATATAATTTCGCTGTATATTTCGATGATAATTAGTACAGTATGTAAGAAAATATGGAATTTTTAAGGCGACCTCTTTTAGTGAACCAACCCGTAAAACTCGTTTATTTTACTCGTCAGACAGCTTAGCTAAATAGCCACTGCAAATTAATTGAAACTATTTGGGAATTTGAAGCTTATTTACTGTCAGATTATGATTACTTAGATATGCACAGCATTAACTCAACCAAGAGTACATATGTAGCATGAGGGGGGCGGATACTCACAACCATTCATTCATTCATTCATTCATTCATTCATTCATTCATTCATTCATTCATTCATTCATTCATTCATTCATTCATTCATTCATTCATTCATTCATTCATTCATTCATTCATTCATTCATTCATTCATTCATTCATTCATTCATTCATTCATTCATTCATTCATTCATTCATGCATTCATTCATTCATTCATTCATTCATTCATTCATTCATTCATTCATTCATTCATTCATTCATTCATTCATTCATTCATTCATTCATTCATTCATTCATTCATTCATTCATTCATTCATTCATTCATTCATTCATTCATTCATTCATTCATTCATTCATTCATTCATTCATTCATTCATTCATTCATTCATTCATTCATTCATTCATTCATTCATTCATTCATTCATTCATTCATTCATTCATTCATTCATTCATTCATTCATTCATTCATTCATTCATTCATTCATTCATTCATTCATTCATTCATTCATTCATTCATTCATTCATTCATTCATTCATTCATTCATTCATTCATTCATTCATTCATTCATTCATTCATTCATTCATTCATTCATTCATTCATTCATTCATTCATTCATTCATTCATTCATTCATTCATTCATTCATTCATTCATTCATTCATTCATTCATTCATTCATTCATTCAATAATTCATTAATTCATTCATTAAATCATTCATTGAATCATTCATTCAGTCATTCATTGATTGAAACATTAATTCATTATTTCATTCATTCATACATTCATTGATTCATTCATTCATTCATTCATTCTTTAATTCATTCATTCATTCATTCATTCATTCATTCATTCATAGAAGTTTATTGCTTTGGCGTGAATTTCATGTATAAAGTAAAATACAAGGGAAAGTGGGATACAGGAAGTTCTTAGAACAAGCCTCATAGTACAGTGTTTTAAAATATATCTCTGTTGGAAAGAGTTAAAGGTCATTACGAAAGAGTATGCAAAGAGAAGAAAACACTAAGACTTCATCGACCACAACAAATTCGTCAAGTTGATACAACCGAAACATCCAACTCTGAAGGCGACGAAACCGTTCAAGTCCTGAGTGTTCAAAATGGCAACCTCTCCAAAACATTAACCTGCCGCCTTGCAAGGAAATAAAGAAATCCAGTATATAACTTTTGTTGTGGACACGGGAGCCCCAGTATCTCTTCTACCCATCCAAGTTTATAAAGCGCTTTCAAGGCCAACACACCTCAAGCCTACTACAACGAAATTAGTTGCTTACGACCGCCAACAGATTAAAACCCATGGCTCGGCTACTGTTACTGTACAGCATCTCAACGAACCCCATACCGTGGATTTCTTCATTGTCGATTGAACACAAGCTTTGTTGGGTCTCGACCTGATCCAAAAGCTAAAGTTGAACATTAGTGGTGAACATTTAACCATAAATGAAATCACTACTGCGCAAATTTAAGAGATGTTGTACCCCAAACTTTTCTCCGAAGAATTCAAGAAAATAACAGGTTTTCAATACCAGATACAAATCACGCCTAACGCCCGTCCAGTAATTCAGAAACACCGCAGTGTACCATTTGCCTTAAAGGATAAAGTCAATGAAGAATTGCAGCAACAAGAAAAGGATGGAGTCATAGAGAGGATTGAAGCTTCTTCCTGGCTACATCCTATTTTGGCGGTAATCAAACTAACTGGTAAAATGCGAATTTGCTGCAATCTGAGAAAGTTAAACGACGTTATAATACCAGATAAATTTCCTCTACCTATGACCCAGGAAGCTTTTGCTACATTCGCTGAAGGAAAAAGCTTCACAATACTTACCTGAAGAAAGCTTATTTTCAGCTAGAATTATCTGAGGACAGCCGACCATTGACAGCTTTCAGCGCAGAATCTGGAATCTACCAATACCGCCGTCTGCCACTGGGTATGAAGAACTCTGCAGCTGCATTTCAGAGAATGATGCAGTCCATCCTTCATGGTATTCCAGGAGTGATAGTATATCAGGCTGATATAATGATAACTGGTAGTACCCAACCAGAGCATGACGACAGACTACATCAAGTGCTGCGGTAGTTTGACCACCACAACATAACCTTAGAGATGTCGAAGACATACACCTGGGACATACACTCAATAAATGTGGATTGAAGCCTAACACGAAGAATCTGAACGCCATTCTGAAAGCTCCTGAACCTAAGGATTTAACAACTCTTCGCACATTTCTTGGAATGTGTTCCTACTACCTGAAGGTCGTCCCGAATTTTTCCACTATCAGCGAACCGTTGCGAGCGCTTACCAGGCAAAAGAGCGACACATCTATCCCATTCGATTGGACGGAGGCTCACAAAGCTGCTTTCGACAAGATCAAGAAGATGATTGAGAATCTCCATCCCTTGCCTTGTTCAATCCTACCCTTCCAACTTTTGTAACAACTGATGCCTCGGCTTATGGATTGGAAGCAGCTTTGTCACAGAAACATGGATCAGAAGAAAAAACGGTTGCCTTTGCCTCTTGTACCCTGAATGTTCGAGAACGTCGATATTCCATAGCTGAAAGAGAAGCATTAGCATGCATTTGGGCATGTGAAAAGTGTCATGTCTACCTTTGGGGAAAACAGTTATACACTCAGAACAGACCACCAAGCCCTAACTACCCTACTGGACACCAACGGTACCAGGCATAAACCTATGGGCATTTCCCGTTGGCATGCCCGATTACTCAACTATACCTAAAAGATCGTGTTCAAACCGGGGTCTGAAAACGTCACAGCGGATTGCCTATCACGGCTTCCATTACCAGAAACTCAAAGAAGATGATGATATTCCAATTTCCTTCATTGGTTCAACATCGGCAGTAACACTTTCGTAGGTACAAGAATCATTCAAAGCTGATACACTACATCAAACAGTTACTCGATTTACTGTCGAAGGTTGGCCTCACCTCAAACAACTGGAACCTGAACTGAAGCCTTACTTATCTTATCTTATCCGCAACGAAATCTTTCTTGGAGAAGATTGCGATTTCCGCGCCCCATGCCGAATAATACCTCCTGAATCGCTACGATCAGAGATTCTGGCTCTTGTTCATGAGGGCCACAAGGGAACAACCAAAACCAAACAGATCCTGCGCGACCACTACTGGTTTCCCGGTTTAGATGCCGATGTCAACACCTTGTCACAGCACTGCAGTGATAGTCAATTTATTGATGAAGCTGTGGTCAGACCGTCTCCTGCTGCACTGCCGATCCCACATCTGGACTATCCATGACAAGAAATAGCCGTTGACATCCAGGGTCCATTCTCGACAGCTCCAGCTCACTCGCCATATCTATTGGTCCTGGTTGATCATTACTCGCTATGGGCCGAAGTTACTGTATGCTCACGGATAACTAAAAGAGCTATAATTGAATTCTTTGATCGTCAATTCGCACGATAGGGCCCACCAGAACAACTAATATCGGAGAACGGACCTCAGATTGTCAGCCATGAATTTGAAGAGTATTTGAAATCCAACAGCATCAAGCACAGTGTACCACCGTCTACAATCCTCAATGTAATGGGGCTGTAGAAAGATTCAACAGAGAACTGAAAGCTAAGCTCTTGACGCTTGCCAGATCACAAATACCCTGGGATCAAAAAGTTATCTCAGTCCTCATCAACAGGACAACACCGCACAGAGCTACAAACAAAGGCCCAGCCGAACTGTTCCTTGGTCGTTCTATCCGCACCAAACTCAATAGTCCTACCTTCGCCTTTCACAAGGTTGAAAAGCCTGGCACCATCAAAGCATATCAGCGAAAGTGGATGCGAAAAGAAGTGTAAAGGAGCAGAGTTGGGATTAGAGCTTTTAAAGAAGAAGGATGAATGTTGTGAAGAGTTAAAGTTATTTAAAAATGCCAAGAAATATTGTTAGTTGTGATCCGTCTATCTATGTTGTCATACCATAGTAACCAAACTATCTCAGTTAGCTGTAGCTGTGATCACAATAATGTCCTTTTAGATACAACTAACCGAAGAAGCTTTGCAACTGATGCGAACAAATGAACCAAATGTTTTTGCTAGCATTGAGTTCTATGACTTTGAATTGCAGATAACACCAGTTCTAAAAGGATCCAGGTACTGCTGTACTGTATGCGTATTGGAAAATCCTGGTTTAGCTAGTACTGTTTGCGGTTTTGTAATCTTTTTAGTGTAGCTCGATTGTTGAGGATATATCTAACATGTAAGAAGATTTATTCAAACTAACTGCTAACGAACCATTTTTGCACTTAGGCTCAGTACCCAGATTTGTAACCATTGTACCGTATTGTTAGAGTCCCAGCTTTGTACGATTTTTGAGTGAAATTTAGACAAAAAATTTAAAACACAAGATCACACGTCCAAAAAAATGCCCGTAATATTCAGGAGCTTTCAAGCTTTGTCAAAATTTCATCAAAACTCGGAAAAACCTGAAATCTGAAATTACATATCTCAGACCCTCACTCACACGCCAACGTATAAACGTACTAGAGATGAGCACGGGCAGGATTTTTTCGGCCCGGCCCGGGCCGCTACAAAATCTTGCTCGGTCCGGCCTGGCCCGCTGGCAAAATTTTTCGGCCCGACCCGTCCCGTCCCGCCAAAACAAACATTCCAAAACTTTACTAACAGTATTATTTCAAAGGCTTCAATGCAAGATGGAAAGGCTAATAGTTTCCACAATACGGAACTGTGTATGTGCTTAAATATACGGAATTCATAATCAAAAGTGCTGTATTTCTTTTAGATTAGAACTTGATTTCACTGCATTGTTTCCTGTTGTAGTCAATGACTTATTTCTACAATATTTACATACGGTATGAACGCAATGAATTCCTACATACTGAACGTTCATAGTATTGATATACTTCTGGATAAATCGAATTCTTTTATTCAAAACTTAAAATGATGGACACTCGGAAGAATATTCTTCAGTGTTCCGGTTGGACTATGACACAAAGCATGACACACCTTACAAGTTCAGTTAGTTGAGCATTTATTGAATACATGATGCAAGCGTGTAAAGGCGTTGCAGACTCCTGCTGTTGTTGAATTGCACCAAGCGTTTGGAACAGCCTACCGAACTTATGCTGCAGCCCAACTTCATATGCAACATCTGCTGAAAGCCAGTAAAAAGTCGATAAGTGGTACACTGACGCTTATTGGAACTGAAGGTCAAGGATTGGGAGTTAATTTTGGCTCTTTTGACTATTCCATGAGATTAAGAGTTCCTATGGATCAAGCACTAAAATTATATCGGGTACGTTTGTTTAATGCTGTGTTTCGTAGCTGCCTTAGTCATGGTGTCTGAAGGGTAGTCCGAAGGCAGTCACTCGATTAGCCTCCCCCAGAATTTTTGACTTTCATCCAATATCGCCATGAACCCCCAGCTCTTTCTGGAGTTACTACTGTAAAAATTGTTGTTCATATTATGTTGTGCCAAAAAGACGATGATTGACGGAACTGCAGGTTCACTCGTCGGTAGTGTATGTCTAGCAAGTCCCTCCTCGCGCCTATCTAATAAACACTACGAAACTAGAAGAAGAGAACACGACGACTTTATTCAGATTCACGAAATTCAAATATACATCTCCGAAATTTGACAAAAATCTAAGAAAAGAAATTCTAATCACGAACTGTAAATCAGACACGAACTACAAAACGAAATGTTACAGCTGCCGATAATAATAGGAGAAAATGTGGACCCGACCTAGTCCCCGCGTACCGAAACCTAACACTAATTCACTCTTTTTCAAAACAACCGGCTCCATGTTGGAAAACCAATTGGTTACCTAATGTAAAATTTACTTAACCGTTTGTTTTAACTTTTCACAAAAGTACACGAAATTCAGGGAATATTTCACACTACGATCGAAACTTAGTAAATTAATTAATTGCTGAAAGCAAATTACTATTGAGCTTCTGCTAGCGCAGTGGTTTCTTACTGCTCTATAGGTGAAAGTGGAGGATCACGCCAAGTCTACAGATTGCAAACAATAAGGTCTAGCATCCTATTTCAGATCGCTTTTTGGCAATTTACTGAGACTGACAAGGGTTGGCCGCCCGTCAGGTGGAGTTACCACACAGTAACTCCATTACAGTGGACGTAATGGACTTTCTGATAGTCTTGAAAACATCTCGGGTAATTGCTATGGCAATTACTTAGTGTCAGCATTCTCAAAATTTATATGTTCTAAAGCTAGCCCTGACTAGAGTACAGATTATGGTGAGGTGGCTCGGCTCGCGTCGTTTCTGTACCAATTTACATTCATGATGTACTCATACTCTTTTTGTTGACGTATTTGTATCTTCAGGAAAGAGGTTTGGCCCTTGGCTTTACAAATCAAGATAACCGAGAAGAAGCCGCCCAAAAAGCAGTTGAGCTTCCTCCTGATCAAAGCAATACAAACCAGTTGCACATTTATGTTCACCGAGCAAGGGACATCAAATCCAACTCTGAAGGTATGTATATAAAGCTCAAGGTTTAGGTTATTTTTCTTTAAAATAAATCTACCGACCATTATTAAATACAAAGCTTTATATTCTTAGCTTCGTGTAATCCTGACAAAAGGAAGAAATAAACTAAGCGAGCTAGTCAAATCTTCCTGATTAGAGTTTTACTTATCTGAAACTTTATGCAATATTTATAGGAGCACATCCAGCAGCGTATGTAATGTATGAATTTTACGATTTTCACAGCCACGATTCCAAAATACAGCCAGCAAGTGAAAATCCTGAAATAACTGATCACATGATCTGGACGGTGCCTATAGACTCCGCGCTTGATTCTTATCTTAGATCTCAAGTATATAATATAAATTTACGTAGGTCATAGTAATTTTTAAACGTCATCATAAGTTGCTCAATTTAAGGACTCATAATTATTACAAATATACACCATTTTAAGGCTCGAAATATGGACATTTGAGTGATTTAGGTAGTCAAACTTTTTGTAACTGCTTTGTTTGCTACTACTTTTGATTCACGCAGAGCCAACCATGAACATTGTTTAAACAAGGTTTTCAGAAATCTGTGCAAATTGAACAAAGTTTGGTCTAAGCCTTACTGACGTACTGAAACTTGGCGAGGGAGATTTTTCTTGGTTTCACCTAGAGGAGCTCTTTTAGTTAAATATTGTTGCGGCTAATTTCAAGAAACTGGGCACGAGACTCAGCAAATTTGAAAAATTTCCAATTTTCACACAAAGACTTCGGGATTGTTTCTAATTTGCTCATGAACACCGAAGTAGTGTGTCAATTAATAGTGTTATAGTGATGTGCTGTACTATAGTAATGTAAAGTGAATATGGTAATGCGCTATAATAATCTCGCAACTCTTTTTAGAGCACGGAAGTAGGCTTAGGACTTTTAGACCAACAGGGATGAAGCTACTGTCAGCAAACCAATATTATAAATTTCTGGATAAAGGCAGTTTAATCGGAGCTGTTGTGAGTATTTCTCTGTTATTCTGATTTGCTTGACACTAGTTTGCGGCCACTATCATCTACAAAATGAAATATCGTTCTACGCTAATTTCAGTCCCTCAGGTTGCTGTTCTTTGACGATGCTGCCCCGAGTGACGAACTCTCCTATCTTGGTTATGCAGAAGTGCCACTATTGCCTCTTGCTCACAACAAGCCTGTTAGAGGATCCTTCCAAATTTTTAAGGTAACTTTTTTGTTGTTTTCCACATTTACTTTTTGCTAATTATGCTACTTCAGTCTTTCAATTTTGTTTTGATGCCTAAACTTTTTAAGAGGAAGAATAAAAATTATACTTAAGCAATTTTCAGGAAAGTCAGTCATCGGGAATGTGCGGCTCTGTCGATGTATCAATCAACTGGCAATTTGCGTATTCTCCTCCTGATACGGGAATATTCATGCCAACACCAGTATGAAATTATTAACTCTACAACAGTTTATGCTTGAGAAAGGTTGTTGTTGTTGTTGTTGTTGTTAAAATGGATGATATGAAGAGCGTTGACATCATACGTGTGCTTGGGGGGGGGGGGGGGGGTGGGGTTCTTCACCTCCCAGGACCAGAGCTCACCCCCCCCCAGCGGGGTGCCTCACCCCCCCAGAATCCGGATTTTTCTGGTAGAAAACCGGAAATATGTTATGTTTGTGAAATATATCTACAGTAACCGCAGTAACACTAAATAAATTAGGTGTAAAACATTTCGAAAATACTTAAACCTCTGCTTTTATACTCGTTTAATGTGAAGTTTAAAACATTGTAATTGGTTTACTAACTAAGTCTAAAGCAGTTTTAAATTATTTCTGGTTTTAAATTGAATATTGCGTAATGTTATTGCGTAATCCGCACCTTACTTGATGAACTATAGATGATAGACTTGCCATCGGAAAGCAATGTCATTCTTGCTGCTGATACTACAACTAAAGACCGCCCAGAACCAATAGTTACTGAAGCTCGCCAGAGATTACGATTTGAAACTACACAAGCTGAAATCTTGAAGATACAGCCTCCTCCGTTGACTCGTGAAGGAGTTACTGGAACTTTAGAAATTGAAGACCCAACCAGAACAGCAGAAGAGCTAGATTCTGGAAAAGACTCTTCTGTTGAATCACCTCCCAAGGTGAAAAGTTTAGTTAGCCAATGTTTTTTCAATATTGCAGCTTAGAATAAGTTTTCATAAGATCCACTATTGGATATTAGATCTGCTAAAATCAAAGATGAGAAAGAGTTCAGAAATGCCTGAATCAATGTTCAGTCTTTTTAAACTTCCAGCAGAATACTTGTAGCAAGCTGAGAAAAGAATACAGGTGCCTGCCTTGAATTAAATACAAAATTCTAAAACTCCTCCATTTGTAGTAATTCAATTTCTATGCAAATTTTAACTATACAATCATTGACTATTGCTATTATCGGTTTTTAGCAATCTCCGTCCCGAGAGATCAGTAGCACGACTAATGCAACCATTTCTCAGCTGATGGAGAAAGCGGCGAGTAATGAGTCACCTGGCAGTTCAGAAGGTAGCACCACTTCCGCAGGTGACTTGGGATCACAACCGAAGCCTCCTCCACCGAAACCAAGAGCTAGGACGATTAGACAGGATTCTTTTACAATCACCAGACGTAAGCGGATGTTTCTGTGTGACCACTGACGTGCCAATCAGTTTTTGCATTTTATTTGGATAAGAGTTTTCCGACCGTTTATCTCTGGGATTTTCTTCTTTGAAACACTTTGAGTAAAGTGTAAGTCTGCATACATGTGCATGAGGGGTTGGGGTCACCCTCCCAGACCTGGAGCTCACGCCACAAAGGGGTTTCTCACCCCAAAAATTCGGGCTTTTTCCGGCTTTCCGGTTATCTTCCCCCAAGTTCCCTCTTGCACATGCCTGGTGAGAGTATATATCATACGGGTATGCTTAGAAAAATTGTTAAAATGCTACAGCTTGGCAAATAACCTTTGAGTCATCTGTTCAAATACAAAGTTATCACCACCGCCTGTATTAGTCACTGTAACTGTAACAGTCACTTAGAAGTCTTAGCTGAAATTTTTGAAGATGTGCGAGGTAGCGAGTGCACAGAAGGAAGACAGTCTGTACTGCAGGGTCAGTTAATAATGAACCATGTGGAGTGGATAGTTGTCTTCTGCCCGATATCCAGTCCTCTCTGAGTGGTGTCTTTGACTACGTTTTATCTTTTAGTAATAGTAAAAACACTGTAGACACACCTATGCTTGACACTCCTTAGGCGATGACGGGGGGTTACACAAAAAAAAAAAACTAATTAAAATAAACTAATTAAAAAAAACTTAAAAAACTGTAAAAATATTTGTTACATAAATAAAGGGTAAAAAATACAAAAAATAAAAAAACGATTAGTGGCAAAAAAAAATTAACTTAAACGATTATTTAGGTAGTTTAATTCATTTATTTATGAAATTAATTTTTAAGAAGTTTAAGTTAGGTTGTTAAGTTAGTCGTAAGCGATTTAATGAAATGAAAGTTACAAAAAATAATAGGTAGTTAAAGCGGTGTTTTGTAAGTTGAAGATGTTTTTGTTTTTGGGGATAGATATTTTTTTTTTTATTTTTAAAAGGGGGTTAATAAAAAAGAAATAGAGTAATTTTTGTAAGAAAAAAAGAAACAGAAACGAAGTAAAAAACAAAAAAAACGGCAAAAAAAACCGGTTTTTTTTAAAATTTATAAAAAAAATTGGAAAAAATTTTTTTTTGTTTGCAAATTTAATTTAAAAATTTATTTTTAATTTTTTTTTTTTTTTTGGATTATTTTTAATTTTTTTAAATGTTTTTAAAAATTTTTTTGTTTTTTGTGGAGTTTTTAAAAAAAAAAAAAAAAAAAAATTACCAAAAAGTAAGTCTTAGGTAGGCTTAAGTGGGCCAATCAGTGAGCAGACACGCCTTTACACAAATTATTCGTATTATGGCAGCAAAACCCGAGACTTGCGGAAATAAAATTATAAAATTTTAGGCCGGGTTTGGGGGAGTGGAAAGAAGGGGGGCTTGGTGAGTAGGCGTGGCGGGGGGGGGGGGAGGGTAGAATCAGGTATAAAAAAAAAAAAGGCGGCGGAGCTATAGGTCGCTTCTCAGCGGTGTCTTTGACTGAACGTTTAAGCTTGTTAGTAAAAGTTAAAAAAAAATGTAGACACAGGTCCCTTAATGTTTGCCAATTCTCCATTAGGGGTTGGGGGTGGGGGGGTTTTTTTTTGTTGAGGTGTATGGGTGATTTGAGTTTTTGGGTGTGTTTGAGGGTAGTGTGTATTGTTTTTTTTTTGGTTTTTTGTTTTTGTTGTGAATCGACCCTGAGACTGACTAAATTGTCCGTTGGCCATTGTCTAGATTGGTTGACTTCGCACCATACTCACTAACCGTTAGTTGAATTCCTGAAACTTCTAGAAAATGTCAAATATACGTTTATTTAGCTCGTAAAAGTAGCTAACGTAAAAGTAGTTAACTCAGTAAGCCCTGGTAGGGTTCTAGGGAGCATTATCTTTCTGAACTATTTATGATAGTGTTCTATTTATATGTTCGGATATGGTTTTCAGATACAGTTGATGAACAGAAGGAAGCCACTGCCGAAGTAAGCCCTATTCTGGCACCAAAATGTTTTAAACACCGATTTTATTACATTTTCCCTTTTGTGCATTTCAAGCGAAAACAAGTTCGAAAGCCAAGCAATGTGATCGAATCAAGCAGTCATGGTCATTCTGTTTCTGTTCGCTACAAGCATCCTTTCATACCTCAATTATCACCGAATACTGCTATATCTCGTGCGATAACTGATTTTACTGCCTTATACTGTTTATGTATATTCCAGGCTGCAATAGCCGCTGCTGAAGACGTAGTCGATACAAGCGAAGAAGCTTTTAAAGAAAGACAAGACGAGATCACTCCCTCGAGGAACCTTAGTGTGCTCCCACCTCTGTCAAAACCTGTTGCGGCTCCTAGAAGCATTTTGGGTATGCCAATTTAAGACAGATACCAGTTCAATTACAGGACCAAATAGGTTTAATGGTAGGAATAGCTATTTTTAGCAAACATTGAATCATGTTAGTGGGGGAAGGTTGGCATGAAACATGCGAAATGAAATAAGCTCCTTCAGAGAAACGTAACCAATTCTGCTTAAATATTTCGTGCAATACCTAGCAATTTTCAGAGCGCTTCCTTTGAATTATTTTCGTTATATCTTGATGATTTACTATGAATATATGAACAAGTAGCAGGTTTTACTGACTTTTGGTATACCTTTATATTTTGTGGATAGATCAGAAACAGCTCAGTTCTAATTTCGATGTAATAAAATCAACTCAGCAGCCATATCACTCATAATTGCAGCTAGAAACAAAATATTTTGACACAATATGTATATCTTATTCAATTGTAATATGATGCTATGATGCAGTGGATGTAAGTGGTGTGTCATTCTGATTTAGTTGGCGGCCCATCAAACCTACTTAGCACTGAAGCAAGAGTCGATGAATTTCTTAAAGATACAGGAGAAGAATCCTCTTTAAGCAATGATGAAGCAGTTGGTATGCAAGTAGAATGGAGACTAAAAATGCTTTTGCAGCTTCAGCCGTTTTTTCAACTTTTACCACATTATATAAAACAGGCTGCCTGCGACCGGCGTCACACTCTTTTTCACCTTGTGTTGCAGGGTATGCAATGTATGGTGTCGAAAAATCAACGATACTCCATTTAAATCCAACTGACTATTTGAATTGTAATTGCATAAAGCACAAAGCAATGGTACAAATATCAATGTGTCCTTAAAATTTTCAATATAAATTCGTAATACTTTTCTTCTATTATTTTGATAGTTAATTCAAGTATTCAAACTTCATTATTTCTTGACATATGGGCTGATGAAGGCCACAAAGTTCACATAGCAGCCTCTCAAGAAATGTGCTAAGTGTGTTCTGACAAACGGGACAAACGGGACAAACGGGAACAAACTTCTTCTTCTTCTGGATTGGAGACCTGTTGAACCGCAACAAGCGCATTCTTCCTGTTTCCACAGACACTGGAGTGGTGTCCTTGCTGCTTGCAATGAAAGCACGGTTTTCCTTTTTTGCAATCTTTTGCCATATCTGTTTACTCAAACATTTAAAACAGCGTCTTCTTTCCGGAGAATATGCTTTCTCTGGCCCAACTCGGAAATCTTCTTATAATCATCACTGTAGTGACCCGTATGACCGCAAAAAACACAAGCCAACTTGGCTTTGACTTGCGACTGCAGAAATGTTGCAGCTGTCGAACAACATTCGAATTCAGAATCTTTCTTTGCTTCCCTTATTGAATCTTTTTGATATTGGTGTACAACAGCTTAATATTTGTGAGCAAGTCTAGAAAATCAGACATTTTCCAGTCTTCTTCTCCTTTTCCCTTCAGAACTCTCAGACGTTTCAGCTCACTTTGTACTCCAGTCGGTAGTTTCGGAAGAAGTGTGTAGACCTGATAATCAAGTGCCGTTTCGGGGACACCTAATTTGCATAAGGACACTGTCGTGGCTCTCAGCTCATCAATGAAGCTTTCAAGTTGTGTGTAGCTTTCCTTGAAACATGGTAGACTTTGCATAGTCTTTAGTTTTGCCTCAACGAGGTCTTCTGTTTGACCGTATTCCCTTTTTATAATCGCCACAGATTCCTGATAAATTGATGCTTGAACTCCTAACCTATTGATTCTATTGTACGCTGCCCCTTTCAAACTTGGTGCAAATAATCTAATTTTTGCTTGTCGTTAAGTTGTACTTGAGATTGCGCATTAACTTCGAACGATTCCCAGAAATTTTGAAATTCCAATCTATCACCACTAAAAGCAGGCAACTTTACCATGGGAAGCTTGCTGAGAGTACCTGTGCTTTGAGCCGGACCATTACCTCCTTCTGCACGAGCCGTGGGCATTGCCACTGTTTGCTGTGATCTAGCAAGACGGTCAATCAAAAGATGAACATCCTGCCGATAGCGATCTAATTCCTCTCTTCTTGCTTGGCTTTCTTCCCGATTCTTTCTTTCCATCCGTAGCATATCCTCTTTTCGTTGTGATTCTTGTCTTTCCATAAATTCCAGCATCATCCGCATCATTTCCGTGTTAGAGTTAGTGGAGGCATTATCTCCATCAGCCGAGGCACTGTACGGGGACGGGCACAGGGCCAAGTGTAGGAATTCTCAGGACATTACCGGGACCAAGGAAAACGGTAGGACTGAGCGTGCGGACATTTCCTTGGGTCGACCCAAATCCACCGCAATAACAGAAGTGTCGCAACCAAGGCCAGACAGTTCCGTTACCGCAAAAGTTACATTGACCACTAGTTGTTGGAGGAGGTTTGAGCCGCCACAGTCAGGGCAGATCCACGGGAATTCCCCAACAGTGGATAAAGTTTCCAAAAGTTGCCTCGTTAAAATATAGTCATTTCCATCATTGATGCATTTTGGACACATCCATTGATTACAGCGATCGCATTGTATTCCATCCCCGGCCTCATAGGAGCACCGCCTGCAAAAAGTGTTCTGAGATTGATGAAGACCTTCTATGGTTAGAGCCAATTGAACGTCGAGAATGCTCTGCTACCAACAGTTTGTCGAAAAATCATCGACACTCCATTTAAATCCAGCAGACTATTTGAACTGTATTAATTGTTTAAAGCATAAAGCAATGGTACAAATTTCAATGTGTCCTTAAAATTTTCAATATAATTTCTTAATACTTTTCTTCTATTATTTTTATAGTTAATTTAAGTATTCACACTTCATTCTTTCTTGACATATGGGCTGAAGGCCACAAAGTTCACATAGCAGCCTCTCAAGAAATGTGCTACGTGTGTTCTGACAAAGCTGTTTGCCTCCACTAAATTCGAGGGTCAATCACCTGTAGTAACTTACTCAAATTAGCAAATTGGCAAACTTCTTCTTTTTTCAGCAAAACAGAGAGCTGCTGAAAGATCCAGTAAGTCTGTAAGCTTTGTAACGCCAGAGCAAGAAGAAGAAGATAGCGATATTGATGTTATTTCTGCAAAAACTGGAGCTGAAGCTATGGTACCTGATTTCAGTGTGTGTTATAAAACAGCTACAAATAATCAATGTGACCTCAAGTGCTAATGTGATGTGATAATCAATGTTACATTTCAAGTCTCAGCTAGTTTAGATATAGCTAGTCAACTAGTTTATTGCAACACTAGCATCGATTTATTTAATGGTAATGCCTGCGTTCAGCTTAAAGCTTCACGATATCATTAATTTTTTCACAAAACCAATTAACCGATAACAGTTTTGTAGTGTAAACAAAAAACTGCACGATATAAACATTTACTGAATGAGACGGGATGTTGGCGCTCTCATGGCTGTTGAAAATGTATAGAATCCTTCAGATTGAAAACATTTCAAATCGTGTTGCTGCATGTGCTCCACCTTGCATGTAAATAAACAGCTAATTAAAGCATGAGCATGTAAGTTGTGTACAGTTCAACATCCTACTCGAAACGAAGCATGCTTTATGTTGATTTAGGCTGTGAATCAAAACGCTGCCATAAGTGTCCTACCTCCTCTTGATTTGAATAAGTCTCTGCTCACGTCATCCACCAATGGTTACTCAGATTTGTCCATATCTCCTAATGTTGATGAGCCATCAGCTTTATCCCAAATTCTGCAAGGAAAGCCCTTATCGTTCTTGGAATCAGACGATATAGAAAGTCATGACGATGACAATTTTAAATCTACGGAGCTACCCCAATCAAATGAAGTGAATACAGCAGACTTGACTGGGCAAAATCAAACCACAGCAACACCAGATGAAAACGATATTCAAGACAATGAAGAATTGAAGTCACATTTAGATACAGGTGTTGTTATCGAACCTGGGCCCGATTATGCTAATGAAACGGAAAAGAGTGCTATGGTTGAATTCGAAGAAACAGAAGAAAATGTTGAAGATGAGCAGAATCACAAAGGATCCGGTGACATGACTAGTATTGATGCGCTTCCCTCTGAAGTTGATACTGAAAGCTTAGAGCAGACAGAGAAGATCGATACAACGACAGCAATAGATGAACATGATCTTGGACAGCAGGAATTGCAGAATTCGTTCGGCGAAGGAAATACTCAACTGTCACCTGTGGATTTCATGGTACAGAAGACGGGAGACGAAGGACTATCACTTCATCACGAAAACTCTGTAAACAATCAAACAACTGGTTTGCAAAATGCTCAAGAAGTATCTGAGGAACCTACGCTTGATCAGGAAAGCCATAATGAACAGCTAACTGACAAAACAAATCAAGATGAAATTTTAGAAGTAGCAAACGCTGGTGATATTGCAAAATTTGAACAGGACAATGAACAAAATGATTTGACTGAAGCCGGAAACGAAACAGCCAATATAACCAACACTGACGAACTTACTAATGAAATCGAAGATAACTTAAAAGTATACAGCTTGTCATAGATCACCCAAATTAGCAATAGTAGAATGAAACAATTGCACTGCTTTCTTCAGTTGTTGAAATTTGTTTGTGCCTTTGGTTTGTGTTTGTGTTTGTTGTAGTTTTTGTTGTAGTTATAATGCTATTGCGAATGCACACGTAAATGAAACTTCACAAGTAGTGAAATGTAAACTTAAGTTGTTCTAGCTTAGTTTCTTAATAAGAAAACCTCAGCTCAACCTATCTAGCCCGATTATTTAAGGTGGTGATTCCTTTTGGAGACATCAACTTTGAACCACTATTATTCATTCATTATTTGGAGTTAAGAAGTCATCTTTATATCAAAATGTAGCTTAACATTTTCTCTTTTTATTGAGTACAATGAATCTAAGTTTGGCTTTCCAAAATGTTTTTCCTGTATTTTAGAAGAAGTATAATTTTTCAGATTTTTTGCAGGCTGAAGTAAATTTTTTCGCAGGACATCGGTTAGAGCATTCGATACCTCTATGAAATAGCTGGGGACCCTTTTTTAGTTATTGTGATATCGCTCTTCGTTATGGAGAAATAAACTAAAATGTCTGCGCAACCTGGATTTTGCCTACTTTTCACTACTTTGGCAAGCCACTACTTCAGTTAGAAAGCAGCTATCGGGGCAACTAAAAAAGGGTCCCGGGGCATTTTTGTGTAGAACACATCTGCTAAGTGGCAACTCTCTAGCTTGCATACTAAATTCTGCACAATCGCTGGAAAAAATTTGGTCGTGTTTTTGCAAAAACTACATTTTTTGTGATAGCAGCCTAAGGGATAGCAATTGTACGATGGTCATGCCTCCGATAATTGGCCTCTGTGAGACCTTTAAATCGACACCCTTAGTTAAATTTTACGGCTTTCGTAGCTCAAGAAGTAGTGGATTATTTGACTTCTGCAGAAAGGACAAGTTTTTGACGCCAAAATAAGAAAATTGGCTATATCTCACGATAGGGAAAAGCTAGAAAGTTGCTTCCAAAAGCAAAATTGTAGAGTTTAACGAGTTCTTTCGAATGGATATAGTCATAGCCATGCAGCTGCTGCCAAACTTTCAGAAATTGGCAAAAACCGCCCTGAACGCAAATGTTGAATTTTTGAAGCGCTATTGTGCAGAGGGTGTTAGAACGCTAAAACAACTTATTTTGGAAAGTTTCGTTGAATTTCATCCTGGTTTACGCCGTCAATCAACAATATGTGCCCAAAAGGAATCACCACCTTAAGCCAAACATACATAGATAACAACGTAGTTAATATGTGCTATGTTCAGAATAGCTTTACTGATGGTCACATCAACCTTTGGTTTTTATGTTTTGAGTTCTTTATTTTTCGAAACTATATTTTTTGCATCTTTTCGGTCACTGATAATTGTGGACACAAGTTTAATGTGGAAATGCAGAAAAGCAGAAATGTTGCATTACCAACCACTACGTACTGTTGCCGGTGTCTATATTCTGATAACTTTGGCGAAAGTTTTTAATTTTCAACATTGTTTACCTGTCATTAGTCTGCTTTGATGACCACTTGATGCCATTGGCTTATGTTTTTGATATATCTGTAATCATATTAAAAGGATGTTTTCGGCTGAAAGCGAGACATCGTTTTTGCACAGTATTTTTGCAGGAATTACCGCCAGTGCAGATTTCAGTCAACAGTCTGATGCTGCATGACCATTCGCCGCTTCTGGGGGCAACGGAAATAAACAAAGTCTACGTGGAATGGAGTTTTCTGGATTTATCTCCTGAAGAGTGCGAGACTGGAGATTCTGTATCCCGACCAACGGAGCCCGGAGAAAAAGTCGAATTTAACCACGTCTCAAGTAACATTGTTTTGTTGACTGTTTAGATGGCTGTTTAGATGTATACTATTTATGTATGTTTTTGTGATATAGCACTGAGAATTGTACAGAAATTTTGCTCAAAATTTGTTTTTCTTTAATGCAGTATTATTAAGATCCTAATTATTGAAATTAAAATCCTAAGAGACTAATTAATGAGATTGAATTTACTAGACCTGATTTATGAATTATCGATTGGGAAAACCGTACTGCTATGTTTACACAACTGTGGTCTTGTAGTTATTCTGTATATGTTGAGCAAAGCATAACATTAGCTTTTCTGAACCGCATGACAACCATGAGTTAATTGCTTGTGGAAATATTTTGTTTGTTGAGCGAAAAGCACATAGTTATATGGGTAATTAATTTATTTCTATTTAGATATATCGATTTCGACAGCAAACAGACGACACCTGTTCAAAAAAATGATCGAACAGTCAGAATCGTGCGTTTGTGATGCCACAGTTATAATTAATTGCGTTTAATTTAATTTACAGTACAGAATGATTAGTCATTCAATTGTGTTGCAGCTTTTATAGTCTCTATATTTTAATTAAAAAACCTAATGAATTCGTAGCAGTTTGTAATAGGGTATGTTTTATGGTGTTTATGTGTTTATGCTTGAGTAGTCAACACTGAAGCTTTGGGTGGAACCTAAAAGTCAAGAATTCCTTATTTTGCAACATTTTTCCTGCTGCGCCTCAGCGCAGCAGGTCTCTTATGTTTGCTCTGCCATCCAGCTTCCAGGCATTTACGTGCAAAACATAAGAAATTACATGAATGCATGTAAAACAATGCTTTAAGATGGCAGAGCATGATTTGCACATAAGATTCTATTTTGAAATTCTTCATTAACGATGACTCATAAAGTAAACAGGAATCAGAAATGGAACAAATTCAATCAGAATATTCCGGTTTCTTTCGAATTGACAGGGAACTTTCTCTGACTGCTTTTTGCAGAGAGTGGCTTATCGTTTTGCAGATTATGAGATCATGTTAAAGGAATAGCTTTAGATTTATACTTCCGTTGCACTTATTACTTACTTTATTGCAAAGTCTGCAATTCTCTTTCACTGCAACGAATACATACACAGGAACCGGTAAATTAAAAGAAGACGGTATCCAATAATTTTCCTTATTGCAGCAACCTCACCTTCAAGATTTAGCAACCGCTGCGCAGCAGGCCTACAGTTTATAAAATTGTAACTCAGTAAACATTTAACCTTTTGCATGCAATATTGCTTGTTCGTGTTTAGGATAAAGTTTACATTAGTTAGCGACCCAGGTGATGAAGGAGACTGTGACGACGTGGGTCGCGCTCACGTTGATATCAATGTAATCAAGGAACAAGGAGACCTTTTGAACAAAGATATTCCATGTATGTTTTCAGAACAACTTGAGACCATAATCCTAGTAAACCGTGTATATGTTGTCTTATGGTGAGAGTTGCGGTTTAGCACTATGATATCTTGGCTAACTTTTGTTATTGCTCACTGAATTTGTGTATGTCCAACTGAACTGAAACTACCCAGAATGCTTTTTCCTGCAAAATTAATCGTTCTCGTTATTTACAGCTTCTCTATTTTTCGCAGTCAGTAATCCAAGTTTGCTAAATGTTAATCTCTCTATGATTTCATTAATATGATGGAAGGATAAGATAGAATCTTTTTACCTCATTAAAATTTGTTATTTGTACCCCCGAGACGAGACTCTATGTTCAGGGGAACTGTACAACGGACTTGGTCAACCAACTTTAACCAACTTGGCAAAAGGCTGAAACAAGATTGATACGTGAAATGAAAAGTTGACCATCCAAGTAGATTAAGGGAGCTATTCACCAAAGTTGACCAACTGGACAACGTCCATTATCGGGATTAACTATGAAATTGGCCAACTGGCGAATTATAGATACCCAATCAGAGTTTACAATGTGAAATTCCTTTTTGCATAGCACTGTCTGAAACTTTATTAAGAAGACTATGTTGCAGTAGTACATGATGTAGCATATCAGCATACTTCAGTATATAATATCTGACCGTCTAAATAACGTATTGAACCATTTTAGTTTTATTTTTGTTTTAGTAGTCAGCGGTGAAACTGTTCTTTTGGGATATCTTAATCTGACCATAAAGATGGCTGATGCCATTAATGCTGTGTTAGCAGAAGATACCAAATGAATACAGGAACTTTAAAAGATTGTTGAGTTAACACTGAAACACATGACAGCATGCACATAGTCCTAAATAAAGTAAAAATACGTAATTATAGCAGCCATACCTAAGGAGTTTTGTAGGAATTTACATGAATAGTAAGTGGTTTTGTAAGAATAGATTTGTAAGATTAGAAATTAAACCGCTGGCGTTTCCTTACGCAGGAAACAATAGGATATTAACTTCTGACTGTCTTTTGAGTGGCTAGTTTGAACCAGTATTTATTGTCCGAGAAGGGTGTAAACGGAGTGACATTGACAGTCTTTTATAAGACATAACACGACCAGCTAATCTGAAACAGTACCAAACCAGGATGATTCCAGACTTTCTAGGATTCAGCTTTCCAGGACTGAGTGCACTCTGGAATCAAGAGAAGATCAGCTACTGCCGCTCACTAAATAAAATATTTTGGAACAGTCACTGATTCCAAATGCTTACAGAATGCCCATGTATTCTGGCAGTTACAGTATAATAGGAAAATTCATTGTGTATTCTGGAAATTCATAAAATGTTTCTCTTGCCTTCTCAGCAAACATATTGCCAACTCATGGAACAGCAGGAAACGCGGAAAGTAGAAAAAAGCTCAGAAGAAATCTACCTTTGTTTAAAATGTTGCTTGTTCCTAAAAGAATAGACTATAAACATTATCACGCAACCTTTGAAACTATGTACTTTAGAAAGTAAGTTCATCAAGTGATACGTCCCTCTATTACTTAATGTTGCTGCTTCAAATCACTCTAAACTGAATTCATTTAACCAGAGGGATTGGACTGGGTTGAGTTACACCATTGAAAAGTTGGAGAGATTTTTCTTACGGCCACATTAAGCTGCAAGTAGGTATATATACACCAACGCACAAAGAGTGCTGGTATGACTGAGTTTATTTGATCAAGATTGTCTTACCACAAAACAGTAGTTGCTTGCTAAGGCTTTCTTATGTTATAAAAGTTTCAATAATGGGGCCGTTTTGTAATGCGTTGTCGAAGTATCTGAAGTATCCTTGTTGGGAAATTGTATTGTCGTTTGTGTGTTCTTCTTAGAGTTGTGCCCGGGCCTTGAATCGGGCCTCGGGCTCCGGGCCGGGCCCGGGCCGGGCCTGCACCGGGCCGGCCCGGGCCCGGTTGTTGGAGCGGTAGGCCCGGCTCGGGCCCGGGCCCGGTCGGCCGCGCAGGCCCGGCCCGCGCCGGGCCTACCGGGCCTGCCGGGCCTGAGAGGCCCGGCCATGCCCGGCCGGGCCCGATGAGGCCCGGTCAAATTTTTACTATCCATTTTCTAATTTTTTTCCACAATTTCTTCACTAGAAAGTCCAATTTAAGCTTGCGCGAGTTGTCTAAGTTGTAATAAATAGCACTAACTATTGTTTGGCACTGTTTTCTGTATGCCGGGCCTTCACCGGGCCGACCGGGCCTACACCGGGCCGCCGGGCCCACCGGGCCTACCGGGCCTTGAATCGGGCCTCCGGGCCCGGGCCGGGCCCGGGCCGGGCTCGGCCCGGCCCGAGGCCCGGCCCGGTTGGTTCACCAGGCCCGGGCCCGGGCCCGGCCCGGGAAATTTGTTAACGGCACAACTCTAGTTCTTCTATTCTTGTTTTATGTATTTATTCACATAGCATTTTTCTATAGTAGATCATTCTCGCTTTTAAAATAATGCAGACCTTAAATTAAAAATTATTTAAGGCTTTAAGAATTATTACCCAATAGAATTTATCAGACATGTGCAGAAGGAGAAGTTTTGGGGTGGCGCCGGAAAACCGGGTTTTTCCGGGTTTTTGCTTAAAAAAACGGAAAATCCGGATTTGGGGGGGGGGTGAGGGACCCCTCTGGGGGTGGTGGTGAGGTCCAGGTCTGGGGGGATGAAAACCCCACAATCCCCCCAAGCACATGTATGGAAATTATTTACATTTAAAGGCGATCTACCTTCAGGTCTGATTACTCCTACTGGTAAACGTTGCCACTATAATTTACTATTTTGAGAAGTCAGATGTCACTACATCATTTGATATTTAGAATTGAAAAATTCATAAAATCGAAACAAACACATTAATTATTTGACACGATATAGGTTAGTTCAATATTCTCATGGCTTAGGTGCTAGGTTTTGGCTTTAGATCTTAGATCTTAGGATCAGAGTTGAACATGGATACATTTTTCCTGACCGCGACCGCCCCGCAATCGCAGAGGTCGTGACCGCAAAGTTTTGAGTTTTTAACCTTTAATTCTATGCCAAAATCCATTTTTCTCATATTTTTAAGGTTTTTAATGTTTCTGCAGTGCAGCCACCTCATCGCAATCAGTATTACGTTTAAATCGGTGCAGCTTATTACATACATTTTTCGACAGCTCAATTGAAAATTTCAAACAATTTGGTTTCGTTCCTGCATTTGGATTGTTCGATCATGGAATTCAGTGTGCGGACTGCGGAGCAGATTATACCTGAACGGGAGGTCAAATTTCACTGACCCTTGTGGGAGCAAATTTGGGTACCCCTTGTGGAAACGATTTTTCCTAAGTGTACATTTGAAATTGATTTTAACGATTTTTGCCGTTTTTTTATGAAGAACAGCGATTTCTTTAGCAGAAACAACATTTTTTGGCCGTTATAAGCCAAAATAGTGATTGTAAAGTTACAAATTTCGGCGAAGCCGGAAAATGCTTAAAAATTGTAGTCGTTCGTTAAACCAATTTTTTGGGTAATTGTAACTTGTAACCAATTTTTACGCCTTCTAAGAGCAATTTCCGGACTCCCTGTGGGCGTCTTCGCCGAGGGGGGAATTTCTCCCATCCCCACTTCCTTGTTCACCGAAGGTCCTTCTTTAACTTTAGGATGAGGTTGCCAACCGGTTCCAAACAGCAACATACTATTAACAATGCTTATAGCCTTGGTTCTCTCTCTTCGTGCATTTTTAATTTAAATATATACCATCTAATTTTATATGGCATTCTTTCGATAGTTTATTTTCGTTCCGCTTAACAATAGAGGGCTTAGCCAAAGCATACCTTTCTATTTTAGCTTCTAAACTTCTAAATTGACATATCGAAAAGGTGAACCATTGAAAATCCTACTTTTTGGTTATTAGGAAGAGTGTACTGATTAACCTTCATGTCGACTGTCACTTTAACAAAAAGTGCAAATTTCGGAAAATGTGCGATAGTGGTTGCAGAGTGCTTAAACGTGAAGATTTCAAATATTTTATATTTTGTTGGTAGCTTATCGAAATGAAGAGCAACTGAAATTAAACAAAAAGCGGTTGAACTATTTAAAACTCGAAACTGCCGTAAAGACTGACAGTTTATGCTGCCCCTTCAAACACCCAAAATATTTTAGTAAAATGAAAATAAACAGCAAATGTAGCTGATGGGTCTACATATTGTAAACGAATGGGAAATGTGAAAAATTGGGATTTTTTACTATTTAAATTTAAATTTTTACTACTACATGATTGGACTAAGTTACCAGGATTTGATAGAAATTTGCGGTCATTGCGGTCAAGAAAATTTGAAAACGACCGCGACCGCCCTCCTTTCAGCTGCGGGTACCCGCGACCACATCTTACTCTGCTTAGGATATTAGTTCAAGCTAATATCAATATAAAATCAATAATATCAATAATATTTTTGATATAAATCTTTATCAATTGTTTGACAAATATCAATATCAAATAATAATAGGCACTATGATAATTATACCACACAGATACCTAGATACTAGATGCCAAATGTACATAATTAGATAATGGACTGAGCTAATGACCGCAACTGCAAAGTTTATACTGCAAAGTTATGGAGGCCAAACTTTATTGGAGAATTCTGATAAATTGAAGACTGATCGTGTCTGAAATTGTACACTCATTGTGAAATATTCATTGAAAACGATGATAATTTTAGAAGTTGTTTCATGAATGATAAAACTATTTTGGGAACTTAGCTACTTCGGTAGTTTATAAAGATGGAGTCACTTAGTTAGAAGTTAGAGTTGTCAGTCTTGGTTGGGAGTTGTTAGTTGTTGGTTGGGTGTGCGGGTCCTGAATTATTGTAGTGGCAGCTGGGACCTTAGTGTCATTTTTGTACGGTCTTGTTGGTTGAGTTCGAATATTTATTTAAGCGATTTTGTATGTTTTGATAAAAAAATGATTGTTAGTAATTTTGTGTAAAATTAAGATTAAAGTATCGTGTTAATTTCGCTAGTTTTAATTAGGTTTTATCACATAGGCACGAGGAGGAGTTGTAGGCATACACTACCGATTGTGAACCTGCAGAAAATTAGTCAAGTCTGTTTTATTAACAGTATAGGCGACACTAACATTTTTACAAATTGGCGACCGTGAGATGCGGTAAATGCCTATTTTTTCGCCTCCTCATACTCGTGCCTGATCAAAACAGTTAGCAGATAAAGTCTCTTTTTGATAATCTGCCTGCTTTTCAGGCACCTGAAGTTGACGATAATTTTGTTACGTCTCAGTCTGCCGTCGACCCCAGCAGTTTGGGGGTTGGGGGGAATCTCCCCCAACCAACTACGAGTTTGGGGGGCGGGGGGGCGCCACGTCCCTCGTTGTCTGGGTTGGGTCGGGGCTTGCCTCGTCCCTCCCCAGTGGCCCCAACACCCAGTTCCGCTGTTGTAACTGTGCAAAATTTTTACAGTTCGGGGGTGGGCCGGGGGAAGTCTCCCGGTTCCCACTACTCGGCCCAGTTGGGTCAACCCTCTCCGGGGGTGGCCCCAAATTCAAATATTCAGTCTGTCGGTGCGGGGGGTTATGCTGCTATGTTGCATCAAACTTTTGGGGGGCCTATGGTTGCAGGTTGCAGTCACAGAGCAGTCACCTATGCCGGTTGGGGGGGGTTGCTCCCCCCACGGGTGTGGTTCCCCCACAAATTTCAGAGGACCTTGCATCAGAGGTTCAGGCTCAGTGGGCTGGTGTTGATCCTACAACTGTTCGAATTGTGCGTGAAACGACTGTTCAGAATATTGAGGGGGCAGGTCCCCACCTAGTCTCGCGTTATGGCGTGTCGGTCCCGTCGGAAACTCGGGTGCGTACTGTAGGCACTATTTTGGCTGAAAATTCTTCAGAAACTTCTGTCAAGCAGTAGGGTCTCAAATCGTTTCTCGTTTTGCTTTACCGGCTCCCCTATCGGCAGATACGTGTCAGTCTGATTTTCCGGCGGGGAGGGCTCTTCCTGACGGGGAGGGGGCTTTGCCTCTCCCTCAGATAATACAGTTGTGCAGGCTGGTACGGGGGGAACAAAATTTGGCAGTCCCTTCTGATCAGCCCGCGACGAATGCAACCTCCCAGTCCTCCAACGAACGATTCATTGACAGTGCCTATCAGAGGGTCTTGAGTCCCAACCAAATTTGGGGGACCCCCAAGAAAATTTTCAGGGATTGACTGGCGTTGTGACGGGTACGCATGATACGCACCTGATTCCGCTGGGATATGCTGGAGCGATCTACACGCAGTCTGTCCCATTGAATCAGCCAGTGGGTGACCCAGTCCCACAGGAAAATTCCTCTGAATATGCCTCCCCCCAGTCCCAAATTCCAGTGCCGACTCCCCTCCCAGTGACGTCTGGTCCACGAATCGAACCAAATTTAATTATGATCCGATCAGATTCACAGGATTGCATTCCAGTGCCGCCGTGCTCACATGACGCAGTCGGCATTCCGGGACCCTACCCTCCGAAATCTCCCGATGAAATTTACCCTGTTGTACCGGATCCTGCTACCTTAAATCCGCCTGTGGTGTCTCCTGAATTCAGGGGGGCCTACCTACCTGACTTTGCGGCCGAATACGTATGGCTACCATCTGTATCAGGGGGCGTGTATGGCCGGCCCTCAGCCAGGGTTGGAACGCCACATGCCACAGGTACGTCATATTCCTGATAATTCTCGTGAAAAGGTGGACCAATATGCATTGAAAGTGCCTAAGACTTTTCAGTATGATGTTTTGGAAAGACAAGTCCACGAGAATCCTACTGTTCTCGAATTAGAACGATCTGGTATGTGGGACCCATATCGGCATGATTTGCGAGGGGAATTGCCTAACCCGTATATGCCTGGGCTGCCGCCCCCTGATCCAAATGCTGATACGTATTATTTGGCCCCAGAGACGGTAGCCCATACCCAGACGTGTGATTTTATTGCTCAGCATGCTATGGTCACCCCTGGCCCGGGGTCCTCGGTCCCTGTGCGGGCCCAGAACCCGGTTCGGATCCCGGTTGTGGGTGCCGGCCAGGGACTGGGAGGAGCCTACCAGGGGCAGGCAAGGCCATCGGTCCAAAATTTGGGGCAAAATTCTGGAATGTCGCAGAATCAACCAACCAGGTTCGTTTATCCACAGCAGCGACCTGTTTTACAGCCAGGAATTTCACAGGTTCAGATGGCGAATCCCACTCCTCCTCCTTCTGGCCAAGTTGCAGCGAGACATCCAGTTCCTCGCTTGACGGCTGCTCCGCCTCCCAATCCTCCAATTCCTGTTTCGGTACCAAATGTCGTCCCCCAACCGGTTCTGGCACTTATGTTCAACATCCAACTCCTTCTACACTGCAGGCTATAGATGCGTCGGTGGCAAAGCATGGTGCTTCTCTATACAGAATGTATATTGATATTCTACGTGATATTCCCAGATTTGACCCGGACAGGATGTACTTGGAGGAATGGCTTCCAAATTTCAAATCTGCAGCAACAATTCACAGGATTCCATCAGAGCAATGGGCACGGCTGCTATTCAATAAGCTAACTGGAAAAGCCTTGATTTACGCCTCCCGTTGTGGACCTGATGTCGCAAATACATTTGAAGGATTCGTCAATTTGCTGAAGTCCCAATTTCCTCGACCGCAACTGTCAATCCGGGACAGATACGTATGTTTCGCTAGAAGGGTCCAGCGTCATGGGGAGTCGGTACGTAGATGCATTTCGGAGTTGCAGGCCCAAGCTATTTCCATTTGGCCGGATGATGCCTTGGAACGCGAACAGCAATGTGTTCAGCAACTTTTCGCTGGAATCACAGACAAAACCTACATCAGTGCCTTGGCTCCGCTTTTTATTGACCACGCCCCCACTATGGATCAAATTCTACGTATAATTGACAAATTGGATTCCCGGGACTCAAGACCTTCTGAAGAAGATAGCCTGTGCTATTCAATGCCTCTGTATCAGGTATCTGCTGATGATATGGTTCAAAATGATTCCAATCTAAATTCCAAGCCTGCCGTGGAAAAACCCAAGGACCTGGCGTGTGGAATCCGCATGGAACTAAGGGAAATGCGGGATTGGGTGGAACAGCAGATCTGGGACCGGTTCAACCAGATGGAAGAAGAACGAAAACGGAGATTGGGACCTGTCTGTAAGTTTTGTAAGAGGAAGGGAACCCCACAGAAAAATGCTGGGACAAATATCCTGAGTTAGCTCCCCCAGATTATAAAGTTCGGAATAGACTCACTTTCTGATAAGTCTACGGTAGAGGACAGGTTCGTACATTTGTTTAATGTTGCGACACAGAACGTGGTCAAATTGGCTTCTATCCATTCGGCTACTACCACGTTTATGGTTTATGCTTTTTTATGGTTTATGTTTTTATTCACTCGAAAATCTCTGTATTTTCAAGATCAAAAGGGGACAGGAATTTTGCATTCACTGCTATCTCCTGAAGAGATTTGTACCGACTGGTTTTCGAGTCCAAAATCGCAATCGGCGGCAGTAATGGAAATTGATGTAGATGTCCCCCCAGCGTCGGAGATTGTCGGGTCGGTCGTACCTGCGATTGGTTACTGGCCTCATGATACACAATTCTCGGACCCACTGGTGGTCTCTCAGGCACGTGCAAATTTGTATCCCCTGCGACATGAAATGACTTTCGCGGTGGATGAAAATTTGCGGAAACCCCTATCTCGTGTAGAGCCAACATTCGACAAATACGTACTTGAAAACTTGCTTGGAAATGATATTATTTTTCACTCAGAAGAGCCTGAAAATATGGTTGACGATTCTGAAGTGTTTTCGCATTTTGCAGATTTTGCAGATGAACAGTCCGAAGAAAGTGGATTTTTTTCTGCAGATTCTTTAAATTGTCCAAAAGAGGGCGTCGCCCCCCCCCTAAAGAGGGGGTAGGTGAAGAGGGTGAACTTGAACAGGGGGCACAGCCTCTTGAGATGGTATTGGGAAAAACTGCCCTAAAGGGTTTTTCTTCTCCTCCTAACCCGGGAAAATGTCTGAAAGAGGGGGTCGCCCCCCCTAAAGAGGGGGTAAGCCATCCAGTGCCTGAGATTCCACCCCAGCCATTAAGTATTGTTTGGTTAGAGAGGGTGAACTCGCCCCCTCCCCCCACATTTTCTACTCTTTTACCGCTGGTTCCGGTGGGTTTTGCCGAGAATGTGGATATTTGGGTACAGAAAACGCAGCAAGGTCGGTCCTCTCTCCTACCAGCGGAGGTTCGGTTGGAACCTCTGCAAGAGGCTCTTTGTGGGAAGTTGTTCCAAGGAGGACCGGATTTGGATTCTGGTCTGTCCAAGGGGGGCTTCCCAGTAGAGTCGCCCTGTAGCACACCGGAGGCGGACTTTGGTGTGCCTGTGGGAATTCCAGGAGAGACGACTGGCAAAACCGAGCAACCGGTGGAGGAGACAACCAACGATCCCCCCACAAAAGCTCAAATGGGTTCGAACATTGTCTGAAACCTTTCTATCATGATACGTAATTTACCCTTTTTCGTCCCTGTCCCCCAATATTGTTGTATTATTGTATAATGTTGAGTTGGTCATTAACTACCTGCGAATTTAAGCAAATTTAGACTTTAATGCATTTTTTAGCAATTTTCTCGAATTCTAATTCATTCAAATGTTTGTTTTCTTCTTGAGTTTCTCGTATAATACGAGTTGTGCAAAAAAAAACCTTGAATTTTTAACAGTTATAAATAAAAAATCGTCTTCTTTCCTTGAATTTGCATTTAACCCTATTTTTCCTCAAATTTTGTTAAAAAGTGTATTTTGTAGTACTCTCTCCAATGGGTTGCCTGTATACGTATGTCGTACTGTGTGTTTTCTTGTTTTAGCTAATACCTTTTCTTCTATTTTAGCGTCATGGTCAAATTTGTCCTAGTTTTTGCACTTTGTACGTATTTCACTAGATCTCACTTTCATGTTTTAGTACCACTAACGTTCTTTTTGTTTAGGCGCGTGGTTTAAATGTCTGTATTTGTTCGCATTCTCCTGTGGTTTGGGGTCCCTAAATTGGAACTTCGGACTGCGGGATATCTGCTATCTGCTCGGATATTTTGGCAGGCTTATAAGCTCGTATTGGACTATTCCCATATTTGGAGCCTTCAGTGAAGATTGCCGGCAGTAGCTACGTAAATCAGGTCTTTGCTAGTATTTTATGTCGTTAATATTCATGGCACAACGGAACATCTGATAGATAGTCCGGAATAGTTTTGACCAAATTTTTCTGATTGAGTTTGATTTTTTTGATTCTACGGTTTTCTGGAATTTGTTGCCGAAGTTGTAGCTATGAGTAGCGGAAAACGTCGTCGAAAGTCTTTTGGGTCTCTTTTGGGTGGTGTTCCGTGGGATAGGGGCGTCTCTTCTGCGCCTTCGGCCTTTAAGCAGAGCCGGCGTTGATGTTTTGTTGTTGTAGGGGGTGGTGTTTTTGGCCCAGGAAAGGGGGGTTGTGGCCCTTGGCGATACTTTTTTATTTCTTTTCACATTTTTATAAATTTTTATCTTGTAGTTGTAGGAGGTTCTGGATGGCCCCAGGGGGTTGGATGTGATTAAGATAGGGAATATGTTGTTTACATTATCTTCTATTCTTGTTTGAAATGTTATTGGAAATTACGCAAGCCAAATTGCGGGTTTTGTTTTTGCATTAGACTGCACGCTTTGATAATTTTCTTGATTTTCTTGCTTATAAAATTCTTTAAAAGTTGCTTAAAACATTGTTAGTTATTATTAGGGGGCGTACATGTGTGGGTGGTTGCTCGCCTCAGTCCAGCTGTTTATTTCCGGAACCTCCTACACTTTGATCTCAAACTCAATTTGTATATACCTTAATTTACTTTTTGGTCTTTTTAACGCAAAATTTGTTCACATACGTATAGGCAACAGTTTTGGGAGTACTTTTATATTTTTCTCCCGCCTCTCGTGTAGTGTTGTGGTTACGATCCCAATCCCCAGATTAGGATTCTGAGGAGCGTGGAGAATACATGCAGCACTTACACAAAGATTCCGTAGTTGTTTAGCCGTCTTTCCTTGATAGGGAACTGTCAGTGCTTCTCCCCCTGGGATTAGGATTCCTGGGGCAGGAAGCGCTGGCCGTTTTCCTCCTTAAATTCGTAAGGTAGGACTAGTATGTATGAAAGCTGGTAGTAGATATGTTATGTACTGTGGTTGTGGTTTTGTTGTTGTGATTCATGTATTGATGTGTACGTAGGTTGTTTTCTTTATTATGTTGGTTATCTTTGTGACTAATAAAAAGTACATTTATATTTGCATTTAGTTTGTGTGTGTATGTGCCTCCCCAGTGAGCCTATGTTCCCTGCGTAGATTGGTGGTGCTTGCCAGGCTGTTTCCTTGGACGGGTGGAACACCGGAGGTTCCGGTTGCTTGGTGTTGTAGTGCGGGTTCTGGCCTTGTTGGGCATGGTTCTACGGTTCTGGTCCCCGGGTGCTATCTGGTTTCTGGAGGGCTCTAGCCTCGTGGGGAGGGGCGGCTCTCCAGGAGCATTTGGTGGGACAGTTTGGTGGTCTTCTGTGACTTTGTACCGGTGATTTGGGGTGCCTTGTGTGGCCAGCTCGGTGCGAGCTTTTAGAACTTTATGTATTGGTTGTGATTGGTGTCTGGCTTTGTGCCTTTTGGAACTGTTGGTGGCTTGTGGTGGAAGTGACGTTGGGTGGGCTGGTGCGTAGAAACGCCAGCGGTTGGCTAGGGGCGTGTCTGCCCATGTTTGACTGTGTTGGTTCCCAGAAGACTTGTAGTGGGACTAGGCTCGCTGTTATTGTCCCTTGTTCCCCATGTGTATGTTGTGGTTTTGCTGACATTTATAATGTGGTGGGGGGAGAGTGTTTGTAGTTTGGGTTATGCGTGGGTAGGAGGGAGCCTTGGGGTGAAATTTACGAAATTTAGATAAAAGTTGTTGTCCTTCTTACTTTTCCTTGAACGTCGGAGGTTTCGGATTTTCTTTATTTAGGGCGCCATTGCACTGTTTTATATTCTTTTTCTTTTTTCTCTGTTCTACTACCAGCTGTAACTATGTTGTATTTTACTTATTTTATTCTTTTCGGGTGCTAACTGTCTGGTTTGTGTTTCACTTTTCTGTCCTAAAACGAACTCGATACTTTCTTCTTTCAAAAATTCTTTCTTTCAAAATTCTTGCCATCTTGTCTACTGCCATGTTTTGCCAGCATGACCGATTCGGTGCTGCTTTATATACTGTGCTTTATTACCAACGTGCTTTATTATTGGAATCTACCTTTTGTATGGCATTGTCTATAGTCTATTTTGTCCGGTTAGTCTGTATAGTAGGTATCAATCATTAGTTTACTTTCGTCTGAGGTTTGGGAAAATTTTTGTTTTTGATCATAGTTTGGCCTGTGTACATATTTGTCTGGTGCCGCTTTGCGGGTATATCTGTTGTTTGTGTGTGTTGTATGTTGTCATTTGTCTTGTGTGTCCTTGTTTTTTCTTTACCGGGGCAGGCACCGGTAGTGGGCCCGTGTGTGTGTTGTGGTGCCTTGTTCCCATTGTCAGCCTCTGGAGAGGTTCTCCAGTGTAGTTTTACGGTGTGTTTCAAAATTCTAACACGCGTTTTATCGAACTAGTACCTACGATTTGTTCTTTAACCTAAATTTTATCTTACTAATTTGCGTACCGCGGCGTGGGCGCGCGGGCCAAAGAGGGGGTAATTTGTGAAATATTCATTGAAAACGATGATAATTTTAGAAGTTGTTTCATGAATGATAAAACTATTTTGGGAACTTAGCTACTTCGGTAGTTTATAAAGATGGAGTCACTTAGTTAGAAGTTAGAGTTGTCAGTCTTGGTTGGGAGTTGTTAGTTGTTGGTTGGGTGTGCGGGTCCTGAATTATTGTAGTGGCAGCTGGGACCTTAGTGTCATTTTTGTACGGTCTTGTTGGTTGAGTTCGAATATTTATTTAAGCGATTTTGTATGTTTTGATAAAAAAATGATTGTTAGTAATTTTGTGTAAAATTAAGATTAAAGTATCGTGTTAATTTCGCTAGTTTTAATTAGGTTTTATCACATAGGCACGAGGAGGAGTTGTAGGCATACAATACCGATTGTGAACCTGCAGAAAATTAGTCAAGTCTGGTTTATTAACAGTATAGGCGACACTAACATTTTTACATCATCTTGGCCGACGTAGTATCAGAAGTTATTTTTATTGTCCAATAATTTATCTTATATGCTTCTATCGATGGCAGTGTAAGAATTAGTTCACGCCTGGATAGTTCTTAAAGTTTTATCGCAATTGTTCTCGCCATTCTCTAGTCTTAGATAGTTCCAATATCAACGAAGGGCAGAATCACCACTACATGGAAACAACACCCACCCTTCCATTGTCTTTGCTGTAGCTGACTTTAGCTTTCACTATTATGCTTCTGGCTAAATGCACGATGGATCTTCTTAAATTGCCTTCACTCTGTTTCTTTCTGAAGAAAGTTGGTCTGTGCTTGGGCTAAAATGGGCTTTGTTAAGCTGAGCTAATGACCAGTCTTGTCTGCGTAAAACTTGTTAGCTTCTTGTTCAAAAGGTGTTCAATGCTGAGGCTGTCTCTATCGCTATCCTCCATTCAAACAATTTACAGCCTTCAAAATTCTACCGAGCCAATGACGTATCTTCTATGTACCTTCCTTTTTTGCTAGGATGGACCATTTTCCTGATACTTTTCCACGTTTTATTGTTAAGAAAGAACCATTCTTTTATAGCTTCGGTTTTGTCTCCGTCATAATTGTCTTCCATTCCTGGCTTAAGTTAATAGTACTCTTCTTCCACAAACACTTTCTTCTTGTCTAATATTAAGTGAGTCATGTTTATATGAAACCCTAGGGGAACCACAGCACAAAATTTAATATTATACATATGGTAAAGTTATGCAACGTAAATAAGGATATTAGGTACTACAAACATATTCTCTAGCAAAGTCACCGTTAACAACGCACATCAGCAACAAAACATAATTCCAATTAAGGAGCAACTTTATTGAAAACTGTTCTGGTAGAATTTTGACCGGGATTGAAAAAATTGAATAACTGACAGCGAAAAAAGCAGACTTGTAGCATTAGCTTCCATATTTATGTAGGTAAAGTTTATTCGTTCTGAGGACGTCTGAGCTGAGGTGGATTCTAGCCAACATTTTCGTTGGTCATTCATATGCGACTCAACTTTTTTTGCACATATCCTAGCCATGAAGTCTGAGATTAATGACTTTCCTTCCTAAATAGGAATAATGAAAAGTGATTACAAATTTTTGACATTATCCCAGAAAGTTTTCAGTCACGCAGACGCCTCATTTGAGCTTCCGACGGCTCTTCCATTTAACCACAATTTGTAGCTTGTTTACATTATTTAAAAGTTTATGTGCATTGATTGTATCTTGACTGAAATTAATACTTAGCAAAAGCTCAGTCGCTCCTACCAGGAAGGATAACACAGGGTCAAATCTCGTAAAAAATGTACTCAAATTTTCCACGATTTATACTGAAGATGGATAAATGTTGTGTATTTTGGGCATCCGATTCACAAGGTGGATTTCACTAACAATTATATTTCTCTTCTGTTTCTTTCTCCTCTTGTTCTCTTTTCCTGACTGTTAAGGAATCATCCTTGGCAGAAATCATACATGCGCTGGGGTTGGGTTTGGGGGGTTTCATCCTCCCCCGACCAGGAGCTCGAGAGTGGTCCCGCTCCAGAATCCGGTTTTTTCCGCTTTTTGGTAAAAAACCGAACAAATCCGCTATTTCACCGGCTGTTCGGGTGCCCTCCCAAGCTTTTTTCCTTCTGCACATGTCTGGTAGAGACATATTGTTTATTTTTGCACATTTTCGCAAAACATTCCAGTTATATTAGTTACAGCCTTTAAATGCAGCGAGGTAGGTACATACTTTCACACTATTTTGGTATGCTTGTGCCGTGTTGCTGCAGCACCCACACACAGCAAGAATATGTTGATTCCTCTCATGAATCAGACTTTTCTGTGCTTAGGCATAGGCTTGTATATTTTGAGACCGAGATCCTTTTGCTCAGTTTACTAACTTTGCTTTACAGAGCTGGACTTTCGAATCTGACTTTTTTATTAACTTGTGTTAGCGCTGGCACAATCTGCTTAGTCACGGCACGGTGAGTGCTCGTACCAAGGTAGGGCACTCAAATACGCGAACGCTCCATTCTTTGTGCCAGACATGCTTAAATATTTTCTTTTCCAATTTTTTCCATTTTAGTTGATCCCACAATAGTTCGTCTTGAAGGACTCCGTCCGTACTCGCAGTCGAAGACCAAACTGGACACTTTTTCCACTACTTGTATTCTCGAAGGATCACATGATCCGATTACAGATCATAAGCATATAATGGCTTTGTTCTGTACAAATAGGGTATTCCAGTTATTACGGTAACCCGGGTACAGTGCTGTGCTAATCTAGCCGGTACTCTTGCTGCTAATCGTTCGCTGCTTATCTATTTGTTCTTTCTCAAGTCCCAACAAAGTTTGGCTCAAGTTATCATTTACAGCAACAGCAACCAGCATCAACCATCATCATACAGCAACCAAAACGATAGCAAGCCAGCATCTTCAGATTTGTAATTAAAAGATTTTTGTCTAGACAGGTTTCCTCCATCCAAATTGAACCATTTAAGTGATATAGCTCGGCCGGTCAGCTCTACCCTCCTTCATAGGATATTTAACTACGCTGATTGCAAAATGCAGCCTGTTGCAAATTGGTTCATGTTGCCAATTTCAACCGCAATTGTCTCAAATTTCTCAAAACAATTTTTCCTTACGCCGTGGGTTTAGAACCACAGCACAAGCGAATCTGTGTGAGTGGGTGCAGGACATTTGGGCGTCTAGATTTGAAGAACAAGCGAAAGGAAATCAAAATTCTTGTAAGTTTCTTCTTGTGCATTTCTTCATTTCTTGGAAAAATTGGAAGCCAGATTTTGACTTGCTTTTTGGATCCGAATACTCGCCGGTCATTTGTTTATTCTATAACATTTCATTAAGTCCTGATCCCGTGGCCTTCGGCATTCAGCGGTTCAATATTGCATACTTGAAGCACAAAAAATGGAATTTGCATTCCCGCCAGTCATTGGCTTTGCTTCCCCGATTTTTTCTACAGCTTTCATCAGGAGATAATAGCTTCCAGCTAGCAATTATATTTCGTTTTCACATTCTTGGTACAAACCAAATCGGAAAATGAAATTAATATTAGGGAACTAAGCTATTAGTTAGTAAGTTGACTCAGCTTGTTACCAATTTGGTTAATTCCTTCCTTCATTTCTAGGTGGTTGACTGATTGAGTAATCGGCTGTTGTTAATCTAATTTCAGTTAGCGCTTGGATGAAAATTTGGTCATTTTATTCTGGGAGAAATATTTATACTTATAGTTAGGTAACATAGCAGTGGAATGGAAGGTTATTACTATTACCTAATTGAAGAAAAGAATGTACATAGCAGAGCAAATTTGCTGTGTCATTCTTGCATAATTATTTTAGTATATTAAGACATTGGGCCTATTTCTTTAAAGATTAAACGGATTAGATTAAAATTAATCCGCATTAAAGAAATAGCTAGCAGGATTAAACGGATTAAATTTTAATCCTGTGAGTTAAACGAGTTAAACGAGCTGCTTTTAATCCGACGTTTAATCCTATTTCTTTATTCATGCAGGATTAAAATTTTTAATCCAACCCTATTTCTTTAATACTTAGCAGGATTAAAAATGAGGGAGTTAATTTTAATCCGACCGCTGTAATTTCTATTTCTTTAAGGATTAATTTTAATCCTTTTAATCCTGCTAGCTAATTTTGAACTGATTTTTAATCCTCGTGTTGCTACGGGGGTTAAACGGATTAAAAAACAAAAAGAGCGAAATATAGCATTTACAATCAGCTGCTGCGTATCTAGATGGCGCTATCTACCGTAATCACATTTTTTGTATTTTCATTGGTTATTTGATTTTAATAGTGAGCTTTCCTATTCTTAAAAAAACTTTAAAATTTCAGTTAGCTAAATAACAATTCTGCTAAAAATACAAGAATATATCATTTTTCATGAATTTGACAACCGTTTATAAAAATGTTAGCGAGAACGCAGATTTAATTAAAAAAGGAAACCCAACTTTACATTTCTGACAACTGTGCTAGCCAGAATAATGAATTTGTCAACAGTAGCTATTTTTGAAAAAACCGAAACTAATGTCGTTTGTCACCATTAAACATTGCTATTGCTGCTTGCTAAACATTGCAATTCTTGGAAATCCTTTTCGCTGACGTTTACTATTAATTTTGCTAGCCGAACCGATGTTTGATCATAAGTAGCGTTTTATTGACTGTATCACCGAATTTTTAAAAAATTAAATTTCAGCTCAAAGTGGAGGTGAAGACAACTGGTGGTGGTGGTGGTGGTGGTGATATTGTGTTAAACACAGAAAACGGAAAAAGTGCTGGATTTTTTGGTGCGCCAAAGAAATCTCGCCAATGACAAAACGGAGCACTTCAACATTCATTTTAAATTGTAAAGCGACCTCAAATGGCGATTTGTAGGAAGCGGAATTTTAATTTAGGCCTTTAAATTTTTTATTAATTTTTGAATTTTCAGAACAGCCAAAGTTGAGTGCTCTGCTACGCTGAAATTGTGGGACAGCAACTTCGATAAATGAAATATTTTGAAAACTGGGATGCCTAACTGAAAATTAATTCCTGCAGATCACAGCTTATGACAACTCAATTAGAACGATACCACCTGATTCTGTTAGCTCTGCCTGGATTCGATATTTCTCTGGCTCGGCAATGCGGATATTTAGCAAACTTTTGAAAATAGGGATTTTTCAAATTTTCGTAATATGACGAATTTTATGTATATCCATCGAAAGCTCTCATTGTGGGTAACATTTTTGCTTTTTCCACCATAACCCGGACAAGTTATCGGCTGTTAAGTGTTTATTGTGGTCAATGCTTTCCAACGACGGTGCTACTCCTTAAAATCACTAAATAAAGCTCTAAGGTAGATTTTCTCCATTAACCACTACCCGGAATTCTTTGTTTACACCAGTTAATAAACATATGCAGGAATGCTCAGATGTTAAATTGTCTGTGTTTGCAGCGGCACCGTCACTTTCAGCAAGTTTTAAATTGGGTTACTACTCAAAATGCAATCTCGATGCGGACATTAATGTGACAAAATTTTAATGTGAAAATGCGCATAATCAGTGACCATAAACTTTTTCATGAGGGACTCTCCTTAATTTATGGTCGGATGGGAGCGAATCGGCCCGATCCTGGTCTAGATCGGATCAGATCAACAGCTAATTAGCGGATCGGATCGATCGACATCATTTATTGAAAGCATACCCGCACCAAAACTGAATTGAATCGGGCAAGTTTTGCGCTTCCAGATCGTACAAGTTCCAATAACTGCTCCCAGTGAATTTAATCCCAGCAATAAAGAAATAGCGCATGGATTATTTTTAATCCACCGATTAAAATCCTGCAGGATTAAAACTTTTAACTTCTATTTCTTTAATGCAGGATTAAACAGATTAAAATTAACTCTTTTAATCTGCGAGTTAAAATAGCAGGATTAAACGAGTTAATTTTAATCTGTTTAATCCGTTTAATCCTGCAATAAAGAAATAGAGATTAAAAGTTTTAATCCTGCTGGTTTTTAATCCGTT
>JASAND010004870.1:0-13154 GCA_030248195.1 Trissonchulus latispiculum
GCAGGGCTGCCGCGCGACCTTTCTCAGAAAAAAGGAAATAAAAAAGGAATTTTGCACCCGAAAAAAAAGGAAAAAAAAGGAATTTGTCCGACAAAAAATAGGAAGTAAAAGGAATTTTAAGAGATAAATTAATAACGTTACTGTGCAAAAAATTAAATTTTTCCATTTTGAACACACTCCACACAAGGTTTGAAACATTAAATACGTTTCTAAGCAAAGAGAATTTAAGCAAAACGCTATTTAAAATGCAAATACGAACGCCACGGTGGCGCCAAGGGGGGGGGGGGCGGGGCCCTGCCCCCCATGGCGATTTGGGCCCCTCCCTTTGGGGTGTCGGGCCCCCACCAAAAAAACTTTTCAGCTGTTTATATGCATTGTTTGAGTGTTTTAAGAATTTTTTAAAAAAATCGGCTAATTTTTGCCAAAAATCCTAAAAGTTTTGCTAAAATCTGAGAAATTTTTTGAGAAATGAAGCTAAAATTTGCGAAAATTTTGGATTTCCCAAAAAATGGCCCCGTCAAAAAAACCTGGCGTCGCTATTAGACGCGTTTCAAGCTTCGTCTTTTTGATCACAGTAAATAGGCTATTATGAAATAAAAAATACGCGCCGCAGGCGCGACATTTTTTGGTTTTGTACCCCTTTTGTATTTTTATCTCAATTTTTCCGACCCCGAATCGCAAACAGGAAGGCGACCCTGTATCTGCACTTGACCTAAGTTTTTATATATATAATTGCTATCTAGCTTCGTAAAGATTTGAAGTTTTAAAGTTTAAATTGAGAACACCTTAAGAACAGGTTGTGGAGAATCTATCCTTTAAATATCAAACTTTGACGCAAAGAAACAAGCAAAGCAATGCGACCTAACATAAAACAGTTCATCCGAGATATTTGCAGTAGCTTATAACTGGGTGAAAACAGCGAGATTTGGGGAGCACCGCACTTCAGAAACTGAATCGGCTAAGGAACCGTCAACGCTTTTTAATGAAGAAATAGGCTTTCTCCAGATTCCACTAATATACAAAGTTTAACTTTGTACCCGGAAATAAGAAAACATATGGGAATGGAAATAGATTAAAGTAGAAATGCTAAGCTCAAGCTCAGGTCCTTAAATTTTTTTGAAATTATGAATAATCTGTAACGGAAATCTTGAAAAGATTTTGAAATACGAACGCTTAGTTTTGCAGTTTATCAGTATATATATAGTAAGTTTCAAAAAGTTTAAAACAGTATTGAGATGCAAAAATTCGGCAGACGAAAATTAAAAATTCACATCGAACAACGCGAAAATTTCTAAAACGTGAAGTAGACAAGTGGCGCAGGCTCAGAAATATTTAAAAACTGAGATATAACAGCTCTGCAGGTGCGAAAATCTTTCAATTTAGATAGAAGAGTGATGTCGCCAGGCGTGAAAATTTTTAAAAATTGAGAGAAATAAAGATATCTACAGGCGCGCAAATTTTTAAACTTGAAATAGAGGCGACGCAGGAACAAAACTTTTCTTATTTTGTTATTGTATACTTTGAAAATGGATCGCTTTTTGCCTTCTCTCCAAAAATTCCGTGTGGGGTGAGAGGCCTCGGAACCCCCAAAAAACCCTTCCCCTGTGTGCGCCAAAGCCTTCAACTGCAATCTTTACTTTTAGAAATTTTTTTGGAAAACGTGACTGTGACATCTACGCATTTTGCCATACGTATATATATATTTAGTAAAGGTAAAGGTAAAGGTTTACCCCAGGAGATATCTCCGTCCTGCCACAGGACATGGAGTGCCGGTGCTCATCCCCGGATTCTCAGCCGTAGAGCCAGGAGTGTCACCTCAAATGATGACTGCATCCGCGGAAGGGGGGCCGGCCCTTCTACACAGACTCCTGTTACCTTCCCACCGTAGTGGTACCCATTTACCGACCAGTTAAGGATGGATAGCTGGGTTGGCTAGAGTCGGGAAAGCTTTGTGGCCTCTGGGATGGAACCACCGACCGTAAGACCACTCGGCCATCCCGACACTATATATTTAGTGCATTCTGCAAATACCCCAAATAGTGCATTTTGCTCAAAAACTCTCCAGCAATCTATGCACACATTACAAAAAATATATATACGTACGTTTAATGTTTCTCCAGATTATATATAAACATTCTATAGAGTACAAATTAATTTTTGTCAACATTAATTAACTTTTGTCTTTAAGGTGCTGGTATCGCTTTGTGTAAATTCGACCCTACAAGCTTCAATTCTTTATGAAAGTGGATGAAACTTTCCAAATACATTATTTTCGTGCTCTTTAACATTCTGGGACCAGTCCCGGATTTTTAGGTGCAAAGATAAGAAAGTTTTGGTTTTCGCCCTTATTCTCTCAGTACATAGTCGCTACACCGGATTGGCTGTTATGGCTGGAAAGAGGGCACCAAACTGAACATTTTTGCTTTTACAACTTTTGAGCTACCTCTAGTGGTTAAGGCAGTACAAGCTAAAAACTACTTTTGGGGTCAAAAAATGGCCATTTTTGAAGAAATCGGTTTTTTCAAAATTACTGCCAAATCTTACAGACAATTTTGGCTGATTTATACTTCATCGATACACCGTCCAATTGCGCATTTTATCAATACCTATTCGCTGGAGTTCGTTGCTTTAAGCTGGAGAATTCGCCGAAAAACCATTTTGGCAAAATTGCTATTATTTTGCTTTGAACATTGATTTCTCAAAAACTACCCAATGGATTCGCGTGATTTTTGGCTGAATGGAAATTCGCCCTATTGCGGAGGGACATTTTTCTTGGTTTGAGCTAAAACAGCTCCAGTTGTGAGAAAACTGAATAGAAAGTTGCGAAATTTCGTGTCATCGCGCATTTGCCGGATTTTCTGCAGTATTGAGACTTGCTGAGCCAAATCCAAAAAAATGTCCCTCGGCCCACATATCCTTCATATCATGGCACAAGAATAAATTTTGGCCGATTCTACAGTTTTGAGAAATCGATGTTCGAAAATTTTTGGTCTATATTCAGTTTGTCAGATGTCAGCATGTCGGCAATTTTTTGCTATTTTTTGCCAATTTTGCTAGTTTCTTAAGCTCATGTCAATGTACAGATTATAAGCTTTAAAACGATGTATAAAGCTATTTCCAACTCCCAAAATTGCGAAAGTTATAGCGTTTCGAAAAGTCACGACAAAAGCACTGCACAAAAGGATACCAGCACCTTAAGCAAACAAAAAATAAGTCTAACAATTTCGATAATTCTAAATTCGTACTTGCAGATTATGCTATTAAGTCATATCAAGAGTACATAATAATAAGAGTATGCCACTAGGCACACTCTATGTTATCAGAGCAAAACTATGCTCTGCTCGCTAACGGCCCACCCCCCCCCCAAATCAGACCCTAGTGACCCCCCCGCAAATCAGTACCTAGTCGAAACGGGGGTACGCTCACTCGCTCTATGTTTATGTGCTTAAGCTCGAAAACACAAGCAGTGCGTGCGCGAATTTTGTGCCTGCTTCGAGCTTTAGAACACAAACATAGCGCTCAAAATTCTTTGAAGTGAAGGGTCTAATTTGCGGGGGGGGGGGTGGGCCGTTAGCGAGCAGAGCATAGTTTTTGCTCTGATAACATAGAGCGTGCCTAGTGGCATACTCTTATTATTATGTACTTTTGGTCATATTAAGTAAAAATATATGTAGATCTAGCTATTCTATAATAAAACTGAAAAATTAAGTTAATGTTCCGGCGAAGCCGGAAAATTTTTGGAAATTACCACCGTAAGACTAAATTTTAGGCACATCTTTGTCGATTTTCAGAAAATTATTGAAAAAAAGGAAATAAAAGGAATTTTTGCAGAAAAAAGGACGACCTCGAAAAAAAAGGAAAAAAAGGAAAAAAAGGAACCGCGGCAGCCCTGTCAGTGTCACCTCGAATGATGACTACAACCGTGGAGTAGGGGCCAGCTCCTCAAACCACACGGTCTCCTGTTACCTTCCCACATGAGTGGTACCCGTTTACCGACCTACATGGTTACCATTAAGGATGGATAGATGTGGGCGGCAGCCCACGGCGAACCCGATACGTATAGGCTTAGTTCCTTGCTCAAGGAGATTTGAGAAAGCTTTGCGGCAGGTGTGGGTGTCAAGTCAAGTACGGTAAAAATAGCAAAAAATCAAAAACAAGGCAAAAGTTCAAAACCTCACCTCAGTCGCCGGCTTTCCATCTTCTACCGTATTCGCAGCATCCTTATCCTCCTCAGGTATCATCTTTATATCCGAATCCGACTTAACACTTCCCAAATCATCCGGCGTTGCGGGTCCCAGACCCCAAGTATACAGCTTTCGTCCGGCCGCCGCAGCATTATTTGCCGTCCCTTCCCCACCATCATTACTGGCACTATTCTCCTGTTTGCTAGCGTTGGAACTCTCTACAGAATTGGAAGAATCAACAACGGAGCCAGAATTAGAGCCTCCGCCGTTGTTCAGGGGTTTCTCCAGGCACCCTGTCGCCAACACATCTTCACCCCCAGATTTTTCCGGAGGGAAGTCGAGGCTGAGCTGAACCCGGAGGGCCCGTTCCATCTCGGCCAGACTGGGCTGAGAGAGCCGGCTGGGGGTGGACCCGTAGGAATCTCCCCCCACCGGTTCCTCTGCAGCTGTGGCCATGGACAGTCTTTGCATTAAGATGGCATCACGTTTGCTTTTGGTGACCTAAAATGAATGAATGAATGAATGAATGAATGAATGAATGAATGAAAACAAAATGAATACAAACAATATGTTAAAAGAGTCAAAATGGTAAAAAGTCAAACGGGGGAAAGAATGGAATAAAAGTGTGTCCAAGACGTAAATATTGTGAACTGAGCTGTGTTGGTTCTTCGCAAACTACAATTGTTTGTGTACGCAAGCTGCTTCTCACGATAACCTACACAGTGACCTAAAAATATTTGGCCAAAAATACACTATTCAGCAAGTTTGGATTCGACCATACATAATCTTCATAACCTATAGCGGGCTAAAACACTGACACATATTCAAAAAAGTGACGCAAAATATAGAGCCAAGAAAATCCTACCTACCGGACTATCCTTTTCCGATACCGAATACGACCGTCCATACTTAAGGCGTCGACCCCCATGCGTTGTTCCATCATGCGACAAAACACCCGTCGGCAATTTCGGTGTCCGCGGCAGGGCATTCCCTCCATCCGCCTGCGCAGACAACAATTTGCGCAGCACATCAGGCATTTCACTGGGCAGTTGCGCCACCGGTGTTTTCGGAGAATCACCGCCGGCACTACCGCTACCGCCGCCGCCTGGTGAAATGATACCAAATTTGACAAATTCTGTCGAAGAGCCCTTTTTCTGCAGATGGGGTACCAGGCTATTAGCAGTCGTCGAGGGGTTGATTTTGGGAGTACCCGCCGGCAGTAGGGCCGATGAGCCACTACTGTGCTTTCGGGGCGAAGCAGAGATAACCTGGGTAACGCTGGCAACCGAAGCTGGATTCCCCGAAGACCCACCGGTGCCAGAGAACAGTTCACTGACCGACAGGGAGTGGACTGGTAGCGGGGGAGCCGTCGGAGCTGGAGTAGAGGGCATGGCGGGCCCGGGTGGCACACTGTTGCCACCGCTGCCACAGGTAACCGGATAGGCCCCGGGCGAAGAGAGCACAGCTAAGGTGGTCGGGACCGGAACCATACCACCACGAGTGGTGGCAGCGGAAGAACCAGAACCGGAACCAGAGGAGGAGGAAGAGACGACGGGACTTTGAGTCACCTTTACGATGGCAGCCGGCGGACGACCACCGCCTGTTGTGCCGGTGCCACCAGGACTGGTGCTGGAGGAGGCAGTGGTGGTGGACGCTGAACGTCCGTTTCCAGAACGGGGCTTCTAAAACATACAAGAATAAAAATGTTTCCTATGGATCATGAAAAATGCAATATGGGTGACATTAGGTTTTAAGCGGACAGAGGACTAGGTTTTAAAACGTCAATATGGGAGGGGGCAGGTCAGAGACGTATCCAAGACTTTGTCAAGGAAGGTGTTTTGATAAAAATTTACTGAAAAGGGGGGGGGGGTTTGATAAAAATTTACGAAAAAGGAGTATTGACAAAAATTTATACATTTTGTAAGGAGTAGTAGGACCCCCACCAATTTATCTCTGTCATGTGTAAAACGCAAATTATTCAAAAGACTTTCGCGCCCTCGGCGCCATCTTAGTTTATTGTACCATCATAATTCGTGTTAGGCACGCCAGAATGAGAACCAAATACCCTCTGGGCTTTTTTTTAATGGGCCCCCCACTTTTTGGGTTCCCCCCCCCCACTCGGCCCCACCCCCACTTTTTTGGGCTTCCCCCCCCACTCACCATAAGGTGACCAGAAAATGCCAAATTTTAAGGATTTTTGGTCAAAATTTTCAATATTTTTCCGGCTTCGCCGGAATTTTTTGGTCAAAAATCGTCTATTTTGGTACTCAAACTCGATTTTTGAGCCCTTTTAGCATAGTTATAGCAATATGTAGAAAACAGGCTATTTTTACTGCATTTTTAGCGATTTTAGGCCACTTTGGACCCCCCCCCCACTTTTGAGTTCCCCCCCCCCCACTAGTGGGGGGGGCTCCCCCCCACTCTCCCCACCCCCACTTTTTTTCGCCTAAAAAGCCCAGCCCTATTGGTGAGGTTTTGCGAGCTTCTGCATCCGTTCCGTAGGTGAAAACGCGGTGGGCCTCAGGCATTTTTTAATTTCAAAGAATTCTCTATAGAACAATTCACAAAGGTCACGAACTAGAAAAATTTCTCAGCTTTTGGGGGTTGCGTCCCCCAGACCCACCCCCCCCCCAATGTTTGCATTCCCCCTCGCGAAAGTTTTTTCTGGGGACGCTAAGTCAGTGCTACTGACACTGTACGGACTATTCCATTTGCTCATTCAAAAAATTAGCGAATGAATAAACGGTGGTAGGTAAGTTATTGGGAAGTAGGAACACATCCGCCCACAACACTCTGCCCGCCCAGTCAGAGTCTGTAGACAGAATAAATTATACATCATCAAAGCAGCGCTCTTGCTACACTAAATTTCTACTGTAACACCTCTTTTACCGTTGTGGGCACAGAATTGACATGCTTAGCATTGGCCAGTAGGGCCATCAGCACTCCATTCTGATCCATCGGAGAATTGCCGTGGTTGGGACCGTTGGGATTCACTACTTTTGACGAAGACTTGCCGGACGGAGTGGTCAGTAGTTTGTGTCCTCCGCTGACGCCGCCTCCAGTAATCCTATCCGTACGATTGATATGCTGATGACTAAGGGACAGAGTAGTGTTGGGAATATGAGTGGGAGTGATATAACTATCCAATAACCTACAATTAGTACAAAAATAAACATATACATATACATATATACGTATATAACTAGGGATCGACCGGAACTCCAAACAACCGGAACTGAAACCAGCTCTTTAACCCTACAAAAATCGAACATTTTTCCTCACGCTTTGGACAATTTTTGCACAATTTTTCGCATTTTTTGTAGCTACTAGAACCCTGTAATGACGTTCGAATTGTATTCTGTATATTATTATTCAATGCACGAATATGCAATTAGCCATTTATGAGAATTTTGACTTAGTATGTACGTATATATATATAGGCTTAAAACTTTAATTATACAGCACGATACAGATATGATTATTATATATTTTATTTATATTATAATTTATTCGAGCACAATGTCGATACAACATAAGTCGTATATCTTTAATTACTCCGAATCTCAATGACTGATTTAATCGAATGAAAGTTAACTTCTAAAAGAAATTTATCGGCAAATAAAAAAATTAATTTCTTAAATAGTTAAGCTGAGCATTAATTAGATAGAAATTGATTCCACGAAATATCAGCGAGCATAAAAACTGTTCTATGAGCTTTCGGCAAAATAAGCCAGAAACACGTTTAGGTTCTTATCTCATTTACCTGACAATTTCTAGTCATAATCACACATTTCATTTAAGTTTTACAAGTGCTCCAAGAAAAGTTGCAGCATCTTCAATCTTCAAAACAAGGAATAAAAAAATGCATCGCTCGAAAATTATGACACCATCGACCTGCTTAGAATATATACATATACGAAAGATAACTATTATAATTTTAGATACTTTACTATTATTCTCCCCGTATTCAAGAGAAATTGAAATAGCGTTTCCTGAAAACTACTTGTCTAAATTATTGCAAAAAATGTGACTGTACATATCTGGCTACGAGCTAAGGTAACATCAGCTTCAAACTTTACATGGATTTAGAACATTACGTATCTTTTAATTTTTGCCCGTGGTTACCTTAGCTCGTAATTACGTAATTAGTTTGTTAACGGAGAGGAGTGTTCGGAGGAAAATGTAAATATTTTGTCGTTGGCGGCAATACAAAAATTTTCATCCATTAAGTATATGTATATATAAGAAGTATTTTTCACATGTTTCAAAGAAAGTTGAATTAAACATAATTTCTTCTTTCTGCTTTCATTTTTCTTTTTTCATAATTTAAACATAATTTCTAGTATAATTAATTAGTATACAATTCATAGCAAGGAATTAACGATTATTTATATTAGACTATTATATACTTTCTAAAGTAATGCAATAGCGCCGCAGGTGAAAATTTTGGAGAAGATAATATATATATATATATACATATATATATATATATATACAAGAAATAAAAATGCTCCTCTGGAGCATGAAAAAAGTAATATGGGTTATGGTGAGGTTGTAAAATCAAGAGAGGACTAGTCTTTAAAATGCTTAATATGGGGCTAGGTTCAAAAATAGAAGAGGACTAGGTTGTGAGCGAATTAATATGGGCACAGCTTCGCCGAACAACCCATATTCGCGGTTTGTAAATGTAAATTTATTATATGCATATCCACGATACATTTAGTTTATTGTTCATAAATAATCTACAGCTACGGTATGTGTTCGACCTTTATTCCAACTTTTATTTTAGCAAAATACTAACCTGCGCAATTTACGTATCCATTTATACGGAAAATTTATATTCAAGAATAATTTAGGACTCTCCGACGATCTTCTATTTCCTCCTGACTTGGACCAATAGCTTTAGCACAGCCTTAGATCTCTCCTAGTAGTAGAGCCTGCCGTAGTTCAACACTACAAAATGATGCTAATTTACGTATATATTCCTAGCTAGTCTAACAGTGCATGCAAACAGCTATATTCAATGAGTATGCAACGTTTAAATTTTTTATTGACTGACATTGATAGCTCTAAGCTAAGACGAAACGTGAAATCCCGCGAATATGGGTTGTTCGGCGAAGCTGTGCCCATATTAATTCGCTCACAACCTAGTCCTCTTCTATTTTTGAACCTAGCCCCATATTAAGCATTTTAAAGACTAGTCCTCTCTTGATTTTACAACCTCACCATAACCCATATTACTTTTTTCATGCTCCAGAGGAGCATTTTTATTTCTTGTCCTTCTGTCATTTTAAAGGATCCCTTTCCAGCAATGCAGTAATGGATACAAGGAGCTTGAACAGTGCCGTAGGTAGAGCATAAAACTGATTATATAAATATATATAGTACCACTGAATTCTCACCTCCGCCCCAAGCTTCGGCCGCTGCAACCTGTGTTTGTGGGTAGTATAAGGATAAAACTTTTTCGCCTCCCCAAAGAGTTCGACAGTATGCCCATCGTGTTCAGCGACACGGATTTCCTATATAGATACCGTAATAGGGCCGAAAAACGTTGTTTTAGGCGGTTTGACCAGTGGTCAGTAGGCACCATAGACCATAGTGACCACTGGTCACTTCCCTCGATTTCGGCAATATGCCCATTGCAACGAGCGTAGTCGATTTGCTATGTATGCCCCCGACCAAAACGCCGAAAAACGCAGTTTTAGGACGTTTGACCAGTGGTCAATAGGCCCCACAGGCTGTAGTGACCAGTGGTCACTTCCGGCGGTTTCGGCAATATGCCCATTGAAACGAGCGTAGTCGATTTACTATATACGCCCCCGACCAAAACGCCGAAAACGCAGTTTTAGGCCGTTTGACCAGTGGTCAATAGGCCCCACAGGCTGTAGTGACCAGTGGTCACTTCCATCGGTTTCGGCGATATGCCCATTGAAACGAGCGTAGTTGATTTACTATATTTGCCCCCGACCAAAACGCCGAAAAACGCTGTTTAGAGTGAGTTTTCCCAACTTTGACCCTGGGCGAGGAACCACGGGAGCCATGCTGACCAGTGGTCACTTCGGGCGGTATCGGCACTATGCTCATCGTTTTCAGCGACCCCGATTTACTATATATGGGCACCACCCCGAGGCCGAAAAACGCCGTTTTTGGCGACTTTTTGACTATTTCCAGTGAAAGTGGGACTTAGAAACTTTTCGCCCAAACAGGCCAAAAAAATGCAAAGTTTGGGCCCATCTCCTGAAAGCTAGGGAGCAAAATTAAAAAATCCCCCTCGTTACTTTATGCACCCCTACTGATAATTTTCAACAAAAGATACTAGACCTCTCCAGCTTCTACCCAGTTCTAGAAAAGTGTGACCAAAATTTGCGAAAAATAGCGAAAGTCCGACTTTGGGACCTTGGCACAGAGCCAAAATTGGCCAGGTGCCAAAATGACCAAAAAAAGGTAGCATGGGGGGATCCTGTCTACCAACATATAATAGTAGTATGGTGCCAAAATGCCCACATCGTTCCAACACTTCGCCGTAAAATGCATTTCCAATAAGCGTTATTTACTCAGAAAAAAAAACAAACGCACGGTAACTATCGCCTAGTGCAAAAATTCGAAGTTTCGAATTCGAACCAAAAGTATGGTGGTACTTGTAGTACTACTCGAGTTGTTTACGATGGTAACCTTTTTACCACTCCCGGGCCTCTAATTAGCTGGCACCAGGCCAACACGGTCTCCAGGGGGCCGCGCAGACGCCTTTACACCCATATTATGTAGGGGCGCTATCGCGCCCCTACATAATATATATATATATTCTGCTTAGATGAGAACCGCAATTTTTCAAAAAGTTAAAAGAAATTTGACAAAATTTTTCGAAATTTGAATAAAATTTTACTTTTGATAATAGGCTGAAATTGGTTCCGGTTTCGGTACGTTTTCAAAAACCGGAACCGCAAGCGGAATTCCGCTCGATCCCTAATACGTACACAGACTACTGTATATGGATAACCAGAATTAAGGAAAAACAGTAACTAAGGCGCATGTAGAGTGGCAAATTAGTGGTGGAAAGCGAAAGCGCATCTTTCTTTCCATCGGAGAATGAAGTATTCAAATCTGCCCAATGATCGCTGAACGCCGGGTTTGCTCTGACAGCATTTTGCAGAACCACCAAAGTGTTTAAGACCTGGCTTCGGCCGGGGGGGGGGGATCGAACAAGCATTATTATCGCAGCTGCCATTTCCACTGAACCCTGGGTATAAACAGGAACCAACCATTTCCCTACAAAAGAGGATGGACGGAGGAGAGATTGAGGAAGAATTTTGCCTCTCCCAGGTCCAGAGCCTTCCCCCCTCACCGCCCCGAATAACCCAAGCGTTCCCAGGGAAATAGGGCACTGAGCGTTATAATTCAATACGACTCAGCGGTTTTAATAGCCAATCTGGTTAATGTTAAAGTACAAAATTGCTTAATCGTATCACAGCAGCAAAAATAAATAGTTGTTAGTGAAACTTTTTGACATTAAATTTAACGCGCCTCCATCCACAATTCCAGAAATGGAGGGAAACCATCCCTCCCGCTTCCACCACTGGCTTATCTTATTCGAGGAGCCCCCCCCCCATGAAAAGCCCCACCATAAATTCCGACCTCCCCCCATAATCCCAAAAATTGCCAAATTATACCTTTTTCACCCTAAATTTTCAAAAATTTTTCCGGCTTCGCCGGATTTTTCAGGAAATTTTCACCATTTTAGCCTAAAAACCACTTACAATTAGTCATTTTTAGCGATTTTTAGCAGTTTGTACACAAAAATCCCCAAAAATTCGAAAAAATTTCAAAAAATATGCCCCCCATTTTGGGTGAGCCTCTCCCCATCAATGGGGGCCCCCCATGAAGCCCCCCCCCCCATAAAAAAATTGCCAAGGGATAAGCCAACACCACCAGAAAACACGCGCGCAGCCAGGGGGGGGGCAAGGGGTGCATGCCCCCCCCCCCGAAATTGGAGGCAGAAGAAAAAATTTAATGAGTAGCAGCAGCGGGAATAAATATTTCGAAAAACTTTCGCGGCGCTACTTTTGCAGGAAAATATCCAAAAAAGCACCAGATTTTGCTTGAAATTTGTCGCCAGTGGTTCAGTTGCGGTAGATATTTCAGATTATTTTTGTCTTGCCCTCCTCCGAAATTTATTCTGGCTACGCCAGTGCCAGAAAATGTATTAACCTAAGCACCAGACAACAAGGAAAACTGCAACAGGAGTCTCTCACTAACCGTTTCACTGACGCAGTAATAAGAGAACATTCCTCGTTATTAGAAAACCAAATTCCCTGAATAGCTCCTGAAAAGTAAAAATAGAAAATGTTGAAACCATCAGAGAAAGTATAATAATATACATAAACATAATATAAGAATAAATAATCTGTACTGCAAGGACAAACGTTATGACAAATTATGACGACACTTTCCCGACCGAAATACAGTAGTCTACAAAGAAAATAAAAGGAAGTGCGTGTAGCTGGCTTTTTCCTACAGGGGGGGGGGGGGTGGGGGCGGCCCCCCCAGAATTTCGTTCCCCCCCAGACTGGGGTCGCCCCCCCCAGAATCGCCGCCCCCAGGATTCGGGCCTTCCCCTCCCCCAGAACTTTTAAGTGCCCGGAAAAATAGGGTTGAGGGTGAATTTTGAAAATTTTTTCCGGCTTCGCCGGATTTTTAGACATTTTTAAGCATTTTTTAGCTCTTTTAAGCTTAAATTTAGGTTAAAAATAGTTAATATTTTAGCTCAGTAGCAAAAAATAGCTATTTTTAAGCATTTTTCGAAAAAATTTTCTCCCCCCCCAACCTGGGGGGGACCGCCCCCCAGAAATTTTTGCCTAGGAAAAAGCCAGTATAGTATATAATATAAGTATGTTATAAGTGCAGACAAAATAAAGCTTCGTTTAGTTAAACCTACCAGAAGCATTGCAGCAATACGTAACTGAACGAAGCATA
>JASAND010004871.1:0-14709 GCA_030248195.1 Trissonchulus latispiculum
GCGAGCTGAGCAACTTTTATCATAGAACTGCATGCTCAAAGTGGCTGTAGAGTGCTGTGGTGGGGTGGGGTGGGGACTTAGGCGATTTTCGGTCAAAAATGAAATTTTTGAAAAATGGTCAAATTTGGTACCAAATGAAAGCCCTGAGCGAGCTGAGCAACATTTGTCATAGAACTGCATGCTCAAACTGGTTGTGGAGTGCTGTGGTTGGCTCGCTTGCTACTGTTGAAAGATTAGTTTCAGGAGCATAAAATAATAGAAAACAAGAACAAAAAGTGCTCCTTCGTCGCATGTAAAATACATATGAGTCTTCGTAGGCAGGTTGTACATAAGCAAAAACTAGCCTGTAAAATACATATGAGTTCCGTAGGGAGGTTGTAAATTAAGGAAAACAAGTTGCAACCGCTTAACATATGAGCCTGTCCTACAACGAGGCTCATATTGGCGTCACAGTGCATTCCACATTAAAGCCTCATTAAAGAACCTCAGCTTCATCCACATTACGGAAAAATGAATAGACATTGTGGCCCAGAAGAAATGGACTGAAGTGAACTACGACTGCTCAAGCTGAACTGTACATGCATCCTGATGTTTCCTGAAACACTATGGCACACCTAATATTTCGCGATACGCTGTGGTACACGGTACACCTAATGCATTCTCGAAACACTTTCACATACACACGCAGAATGCGTTCCCACTTGGCTGTGAGTCAGAGCGCCTCATGGCGTACCGTATTGAGCATATGCACACTATAATGACTGATCAACATTATATATATGAAGGATAATTTGTAATGAAAAGCTTTATGCAGTATGTATTTATATAAAAGTAAAATATATATCTGCAAATTATTCGTATTATGACATATGCCAATATGAGCCTCGTTGTAGGACAGGCTCATATGTTAAGCGGTTGCAACTTGTTTTCCTTAATTTACTACCTCCCTACGGAACTCATATGTATTTTACAGGCTAGTTTTTGCTTATGTACAACCTGCCTACGAAGACTCATATGTATTTTACATGCGACGAAGGAGCACTTTTTGTTCTTGTATATATACGTATGTAGTTCTTAACCTGTTACCTTAGCTAAGTGTGAGCTGATCTGATAGTGTAATACTGTTCGTATGGCCAGGATCAGTTCCAGGAGGGTCGGGAGGGCGTGGAGGATGGTGAGTAGGAGAAAGATGATGGTATAGTCCCACCGGTACCGGCTCCCGTACTCCTCCACCATCTGGGACTTGTGCTTTTGTTTACCTAAACAGACAGACAGACCAGAAGTAAACAAACTTGTGTAAACAATAGTCAATGACAAGTGGTCATATTATTAGTGATGATGGCAATTTTGCCCGTTTGACAATTTTTTCATATCCGGTTTAATGTCCGCCTATTTTGACCATCGAACGTTTTTGGTTCTCCATGTTAAACTTCCAAATTTTCTATCACTTGCCGTGTGAGCTAACAATATGCTTAACATCAGCCAAAGTTTCCACATACGGCCGGTTACACCAAATCTGACTAAAATATAATTAGACTTATTAGTTATTTTGTAACTAGAATTTAATTAAGGCCATTTTCCGTTGCACCAACTGGAAAGATTTTAATTCTAGTCAGAGGTAAGATTAACATTTGACTAACTTCTAACTAACTATATAACTAATAACAGGAGCAATTTGATTCAAATGATGTAAATTACTTGTAAGAAATCCTTACCAGCCGTTATCAGTATGGCATTGAGTGACCAGCAGACAATGGCAGTGGTCAGGACACCGGCTTGAATGGACATCAGATAGGTGAGTCGTTTCCAGTGGATCACGTGATCCGGGCTGCTGCTGGAATCTGATTGGCGGTTGCCCTCCTGCCCCGGGGGGCCAATCAGAGACGACAGAAAGGTATAGTGGGGGGCACCGGGGGCCAGCCTACGATCTGACTCCAATTTGGGATTGATCAGAACGTATCGATCTGTATAGGTCCATACCAGGGAAAGTAGCGCGCAAATGATCACGGCTAGACTGGCCAGGAGTAACCTAAGCCAGCCGCCCGCCGAACCGCAGCTGCCGTGTGGTCGTCGGCGAAACCAGCTGAGAGTTGCGGCCAGCCGGTGTAGGGAGAGACAGAAAATTAGGAGGTGGTCCAGGGTTACCAGACCGTCTAGGGCTAGCTGGCTGTAGGCGCTGACCTCTTGAACCACTGGGGATATGGTCTGAAACAAGGAGGATTTGAGGTGTACAGACAGAATGAAGAATTGTGTAGTTTAGAAACTGGGATTTTATGTCATGGGTTTAGTGACGATTTACTTTTATTATTATTTATTTTTACATTTATTTCAAAATAACTAACATTAAACAATAGCAAAAAGAGGTTACGCGTTATCTGAACGTAGTAAGTAGGATTTACACTTAACAAAAGGACTTTAAGATGGCATGAACTGTCATAATTTTTTTCATGTTCGTGTGTATGTACGAGAACATCCTTTCTACAAGATCATTTAAATTATGTTCAATTTATTCAATGTTCAGTTTGCGGACCTTTTTAAAGCATTAATTTTATTTTCCGACCACGGTTTGACTACATCTTTTAATTTTACTCCTGGCCGTTTTTCAAAGAAAATTCCAAATTTTCGCGTTTGGTATAGGGACAGTTATATACTGATATATATATTATATATATTGTATATATATATATTGAGATATATATATATATATATAATAGGGGTCGCGGTAGCGACCCCTATAATATGAGTGAAAATGGTCGAATGACCGTGTAAAACAAGGCTGCGCAGAAGCTGCGCAGATTCCTGCGCAGATCCTGCGCAGATTATGTGCGCAAAAAATTGTACGTGTCGAGTTTAGTATGTGTGCGAAGTTTCATCCCCGTACCACTTTCCGTTAAAAAGTTATGCCAAAAATCGCTTACGAGAGTGATGTTTTTTTTTCCGGTTTCTCGCTTTTGATGTCTCATAAGGGGGTTTTGTAGCTTGAATAACTACAGATAGAAAAATTTTTGCCTATGAAACCCATATATATTCTTGTAGTACAAATCAAAAATAAGAAAATAAGCTAGTTTTTATGCCTCCCGGAGCCGGAAAAAATTTTTGGCTGGGGGCCAAAGTCGGCCAAAACGCTAAAATGGCCAAAAAGTATGCTTCAAAGGCGCCTTAATAAGTCAGATTGGGCTATATATGGGGTAATACTGACTATATGGTTAAACAGTACACATATCGGGGTCGTTCAAATGCTATATGATTTTCCGTCTCCGTGCGTAATTTTTCGGTACTGGCCGGCCAAAGTTGGTGAATTTTGGGTTGAACTTTGAACTTAAATTTTTCGCTTATTTTGCTACATGGGTGGCTCAAATTTTGCATACAAAGGTTTTTTGGGACGGAGAATCGATTCCCGCTATCAGTTTTGCTGCCCGAGTAACCCAAGTTGCTGGGTTGGTTCCACTTGACCGTCTGAGGGGTCAGGTCGGTAACCGCTTCCCGGAGGTCCATAGTAGGCTTTACAAAGCCTCTCCAAACTTTGTCTATAGGGGTTTTCTGGTGCGCCCAGCTCATTCCCGGTCTCCGTTTTGCCGTCTGACCCACCCATCTTGCTGTGCTGGTTCCACTTTGCCGTCTGGAGGGTCCGGTCGGTAACCGCTTCCCGGAGGTCCATAGTAGGCTTTACAAAGCCTCTCCAAACTTTGTCTATAGGGGTTTTCTGGTGCGCCCAGCTCATTCCCGGTGTCCGTTTTGCTGTCTGACCCACCCATCGTGCTGTGCTGGTTCCACTTTGCCGTCTGGAGGGTCCGGTCGGTACCGACTTCCGGGAACATCATATAGGACTGTACATAACCTCTCAAAGCATTGTCTATAGGGGTTTTCTGGTGCGCCCAGCTCATTCCTGGCATCCGTTTTGCCGTCTGACCCACCCATCTTGCTGTGCTGGTTCCACTTTGCCATCTGGAGGGTCAGGTCGGTGGGAGGTCATGGGGTCAAAAATGAAATTTTTCAAAAGTGGTCAAATTTGGTGCCAAATGAAAGCCCTAAGCGAGCTGAGCAACTTTTGTCATAGAACTGCATGCTCAAAGTGGCTGTAGAGTGCTGTGGTGGGGTGGGGTGGGGACTTAGGCGATTTTCGGTCAAAAGTGAAATTTTTCAAAAGTGGTCAAATTTGGTACCAAATGAAAGCCCTAAGCGAGCTGAGCAACTTTTGTCATAGAACAACATGCTCAAAGTGGCTGTAGAGTGCTGTGGTGGGGTGGGGACTTAGGTGATTTTCGGTCAAAAATGAAAATTTTCAAAAGTGGTCAAATTTGGTACCAAATGAAAGCCCTGATGCGAGCTGAGCAACTTTTGTCATAGAACTGCATGCTCAAAGTGGCTGTAGAGTGCTGTGGTGGGGTGGTGTGGGGACTTAGGTGATTTTCGGTCAAAAATGAAATTTTTCAAACAAAAGTGGTCAAATTTGGTGCCAAATGAAAGCCCTAAGCGAGCTGAGCAACTTTTGTCATAGAACTGCATGCTCAAAGTGGCTGTAGAGTGCTGTGGTGGGGTGGGGTGGGGACTTAGGCGATTTTCGGTCAAAAGTGAAATTTTTCAAAAGTGGTCAAATTTGGTGCCAAATGAAAGCCCTAAGCGAGCTGAGCAACTTTTGTCATAGAACTGCATGCTCAAAGTGGCTGTAGAGTGCTGTGGTGGGGTGGGGTGGGGACTTAGGCGATTTTCGGTCAAAAATGAAATTTTTCAAAAGTGGTCAAATTTGGTGCCAAATGAAAGCCCTAAGCGAGCTGAGCAACTTTTGTCATAGAACTGCATGCTCAAAGTGGCTGTAGAGTGCTGTGGTGGGGTGGGGTGGGGACTTAGGCGATTTTCGGTCAAAAATGAAATTTTTCAAAAGTGGTCAAATTTGGTGCCAAATGAAAGCCCTAAGCGAGCTGAGCAACTTTTGTCATAGAACTGCATGCTCAAAGTGGCTGTAGAGTGCTGTGGTGGGGTGGGGTGGGGACTTAGGCGATTTTCGGTCAAAAGTGAAATTTTTCAAAAGTGGTCAAATTTGGTGCCAAATGAAAGCCCTAAGCGAGCTGAGCAACTTTTGTCATAGAACTGCATGCTCAAAGTGGCTGTAGAGTGCTGTGGTGGGGTGGGGTGGGGACTTAGGTGATTTTCGGTCAAAAATGAAATTTTTCAAAAGTGGTCAAATTTGGTACCAAATGAAAGCCCTAAGCGAGCTGAGCAACTTTTGTCATAGAACTGCATGCTCAAAGTGGTTGTGGAGTGCTGTGGTTGGCTTGCTTGCTACTGTTGAAAGATATCTATACATACCTTCAGGAGCATACATATATAAAATAATAGAAAACAAGAACAAAAAGTGCTCCTTCGTCGCATGTAAAATACATATGAGTCTTCGTAGGCAGGTTGTACATAAGCAAAAACTAGCCTGTAAAATACATATGAGTTCCGTAGGGAGGTTGTAAATTAAGGAAAACAAGTTGCAACCGCTTAACATATGAGCCTGTCCTACAACGAGGCTCATATTGGCGTCACAGTGCATTCCACATTAAAGCCTCATTAAAGAACCTCAGCTTCATCCTCACTACGGAAAAATGAATAGACGTTGTGGCCCAGAAGAAATGGAATGCATTCTCGAAACACTTTCACATACACACGCAGAATGCGTTCCCACTTGGCTGTGAGTCAGAGCGCCTCATGGCGTACCGTATTGAGCATATGCACACTATAATGACTGATCAACATTATATGAAGGATAATTTGTAATGAAAAGCTTTATGCAGTATGTATTTATATAAAAGTAAAATATATAGCTGCAAATTATTCGTATTGTGACATACGCCAATATGAGCCTCGTTGTAGGACAGGCTCATATGTTAAGCGGTTGCAACTTGTTTTCCTTAATTTACAACCTCCCTACGGAACTCATATGTATTTTACAGGCTAGTTTTTGCTTATGTACAACCTGCCTACGAAGACTCATATGTATTTTACATGCGACGAAGGAGCACTTTTTGTTCTTGTATATATATAATCCGATGTAGGAATCTGGGCTTATTCTACTGGGGTCGGGGGTGGCCCCCCCATAAACACCCTTCCCCCCCCCAAAAATCCCCCCCCCAAAAAAGTGGGTGCCCCTTTTGGTACCAACTTTTGCCCTGAAAAAATCGCTCAGAAGGCCAAATTTTCAAAAATTTTCCGGCTTCGCCCAAGATTTTTGGTCGATTTCTGCCTATTTAAGCGCTAGTTTTGCACTAAAAAGGAACTTTTTTGGGGATTAGTATAAAAACAGCGCTATCTTTAGCTTGTTTTTATAAAAATTAGCAAAAATTTTCGCCCCCCCCCCAACAATGACTCGCCCCCCGAGGGCCCCCCCCAAACAGCCCCCCCCCAAGAAAAATTCCCTAGAATAAGCCCAGGGAATAGGGGAAAGCAATTTTGTCTGTGCTTGTATACGTACCTGACAGTTGGTTGCCCTGTTTGCATCCTTCCCATTTTGAGCTCCTGCTCCTGCCGCCGCCGCCGTTACGCAGGCCTGAACCTCTTCCTGCGGCAGCAGCAGTTCCGGTAGATGTCCGCTGGAAAGTGTGACACATTTGAGGAAATCGACCAGTGAGACGGCAAACAGTAGCACGGCGCCGCTGGAACGCAGTGTGGGACTGAGGAAAATCAATATGCAAATTAGGTTAGCCAGTAGGCCGAAAGTGGTCAGGCCCGCCAGGCTTGCTGCCAGGGCAATGCGGTAATAGATGGACAGCATACTAGGTTAGACTTAAGATAGTGAATTAAGCATAAAGCATACAGAAATTGATGGTATTAAGGAGCTGAGATATACTTAAGGATTAGGTTAATCCCAGTAATCCTCCGGCGAAATATTTATCGAGGCATTGAGACGCCATAAATGTAGGATCCTGAAATGAATGCAATCTGAAATGCAGTTTTGATTGCAGAAATTGCAACCACCACCCTTGTTAAAACAGGAAGTGCATTAGTTTTCGATATACCCAGTGATGTTTAGCTTAAAAGTTGGTGGGGCAACTTGTTTCCGCTTCGCTGGAACATCGGTTTTTGCGTCCAGAACAACTATCTATCATTTCCGCTGGTTAAGAAAAAAATCGTTTCCACAGTTATTTTTCCGTTAGCTCTTGCAATATTCGTATACTCTTAAATAATTTTTAATCGTAACTTTATCAAGTTTAGTGTTGATCTTTAAAAGGTCATCCCTTATTTAGTATGATGGTTGCAAATTACGTAAGGATGCTTCAAAAATGTGAGAACATTTTGTGTATAAACTAGCTTTACTCTTGGCCGTAATAACTCAGATAAGCGAGATTAATTTGATCTGACAAGTTTTATCCGTAATATCCAGTTAGCCAAGCTTATTTCGTGAAAGCAGAAAGCTAATCTGTTGCTAATTTGACTGGGTTTTAAGTGACAGTCTCTTGCTAAATGCATAAATGAATGGCTGAATGAATGAATGTATTGAGGCGAGAGAAATTTCTAATTATTTATAGATCAAGTAAAAGCTGTAAAATTGTCAATTTTTCAAAATGGTTGATAAACTGGACAACCTGTTGGGGGATATCTGTAATCTAAATTTTAATTGAAATGCTAATTATGAATATATATACATACATACATATATATATATATATATATATATATATATATATATACACTACTAAACTATGAATATATGTATATATGTATGTGACATGATCTTGTATGTATGTATATATATTCTGATGGAATCCTGTGTAGGAGAGGGGGGTCTTTACTTACAAGCTTCCCGTAATCCCGTTCGGTTTCCCTTTTTGTTGCAAACGCGAATTTTGAAACTGCTTTAATTATAGATAGATGTAAGATCAAAATTAAATTATAAATTAATTGGCAGTTAATAAAGTGAATGTTATACTTGGTCGGAAAGAAAGTAGTGAAATTGATTTTGTTTAGATTTAAGATTTCACTAAGCTGGATATCCGGTCCAAATCCCGAACCGACCGGAACTTTGGCTGAAAAACAGATGCAGGATCAACATAGAAGCCGCACATCTGTGTGTATGTGTCAACTCACACTCATGAGTTTCAGTGAAGCTAAAAACTTTTTTATAAAACTAGAGTATATACTCATTTTATTGTGTCTGTAGTCAGTTTTTTCCTGAAAAATTTTATTCGATAACAAAAGGAGAGAGTTAAAAGCTTAAATGTTGGAAGGAAACAGGGTTAACTGCATCGAGTAGAACCTAACCCTTTAGTTTTCAACTCAGTTATCAAAACTTAAACTTTTGACTTTGACGTCTAACTTTCTTATCATTAGGGGCAACAGACACCACAATATGCACACAATTAGACGGACGCACACTCACTCATACGTACACATATATACATACATACACTTAGATGAAATAGCGCGCTTTATTGCATTTTTCAGTAGCATTTTTGTGCTGCAATTTTGCAACAGCAGCGTTTGCTTGCATTTGCTTGGAGTTGCAGCACGAGTACAGCAATTTCGGCAGCATCCCAAACATATATAGTTATGTGCTGCTGGCAAAAAAATGGATTTAAACGATTATGGACATGTGCTCTTAAATATACAATTCCTGAGTACATATATATATGTGTATATATTTCAATGGTAAATATTTCAATATTTTAATTTTGGATTTGTGAGCTGCTGACTTTAAAATTCGAATTTGACTGAATTTTTTCAACAAAAAACGATTTAGAAGAAGGTATATATGATCCTTGTAAAAACTTACAACAGAAGCAACTGGTAGGGCTAGCCGAGCAGTCTAAAGTATGATTAATTGCTGATGAGTGTATCGTTTTGTAAGTTGAAGAATAAGCAAAACCCTTATAGTGTGCTAAAGATGAGCGTAGAATGGGAGAGAGTTGTTTTTTGCAATTCAAAAAACTCTTGCAGTCTCTTCTTTATTGTTGTGCAGATGAAAATTTGACAGCTGCAAACAAACAGCGTAAGTGCGTGCATGCGCTTTCACTGACTCTGCTAAAAAGAAACCCAGACTTTTAAAAAGAGGAGGGTTTTGAAAAGAAAATGAGTGAAAATGAAAGTTTTTCCTTCACATATGTAGTTTCCCACTTTACTGCTTCAGACGTTTTTTGAGACTTGAAGGGGGCAATTTTCGCGATTCTTTTTTGTCTGTAAATTTTCAATTTAAAGTGACAAAGGGAAACTCTTCTTGCTCCTGTGTGTTGCCTGAGTTTTCCTTGAATTCGAGAAATTTTCTGGCTATAGCTTGACTTTACCGCAGTAACAGTAACTCAAACTCGCTTTTCAAGCTTTAGTTCAAATGGGCCGTTAGGTGAAATTGTAATTTTTTGAAAATTTGATATCTGGAAATAGTTAAATTGGGTATTTGGGGGAGGGGAAATAGTTAAAAAGATCCTATGCTGATATTATATACCTTTATGTATCACATTTGACAGGCAAGAATTTTTTGGTTAATAGCCATAAGCAAACAGCCCTCCTGCCCGCCCATGGATAAACTAAGGCTTAACCGAATCCCCCCAGGGACCAATAATTTTGAGCGATGAAATGCTATTTTTGGGAAATTCCTTTTTATCTCTGAAAATGGATGTAATAAATGATGGTAGAATAACTGTTTTTTTCCTCTGGGCTGATGTCAGAAGCACCAATTCTGTCGAAATAAACACAAACACGTTACACATAGATTGCTATAATGTACGTATATACATAGAGTTGTCGTCAAAGTTTGTGTTATTTTAATATTATAAGAGCATAGGGGGGTATAGATATACGCGGAGTAAATTTCCCTTCCACTGGTAGAATGGGTCGGGTTTTATTGCTTTTCATTTAATGACCGTTTTTATGGGCCCCTCTGCATTTGTTTTGTTTAATCTAGATAAAAGTTGTTTCAGACTGAAGCAGAAACTGGGAGAGAAGTTGCTGGCTCAAGATTGGTAGACAAATAAAAAATGTTTAGAGCATAAAATAACTTGTAAAATAATTTCATTTTGGAGATAATACCTATTCGTTGTACCCAGAAACCTTCAAAATTTTCACTAGTGCACACTCCTAATTAAGTTTAGTTTATGAATTATATATATATTCCATATAATATATGGAATAATAAACTATAATAGAATATATATATAATAAACATTCAATTAACACGTGAAAATAAATACATAAAGCAATAATTAAAGTATGCTACAGACAGATCTGATAAATGAAGCAAGATGCATAAAAATGAGGCGCTATCTTTAAATTTAGCAGAAACCTAAATATATATCTGCTGTGTATATTTATTTCTGCTAAAATGAAATTGAATACTCCATTATTAAGCCATACCAACACACTTATACAATGCAAGCTGTGGTAGTAAAATTAAACCATTGTGCTAACAACAATTCCTATAGCGTAAAGCTGGTCTCCGGCTTAAGTGAAAAGCAAAAGGGGGTGGGTCACTGTTACCATCTGCACCTGCATTTTCTATCCTAGTAGAAAATAAAAACTGAATATATATTAATCCTAAATTTTCAAAATAGAAAAGTGCCACCCCATAAAACCCTTCTCAGTTTCTATAGGGCGGAATTATTCCATTAAAATTTGCAGGAACACTGAAACGTATACACAGTCTTTGCTACAAATATATACACTATAGGATTGTAGTAAAATGAAAAATTTTGTGACAAACAAACGATCGTTGGTGTTGGTGTCAAATAGGCGGGCAAAGTAGTCTACTTTTGACACTGCTACCTTTGGGACCAATTTAATTTTGTCATTTTGGACATAGAAACCCCCCATAAAATTGATGAGTTTATGCTGGGCAAAAAGGTGACTTTAACAACTTAGTTGTAAATTTGTATACCTAATGTCTGTCTGCCTGCATGTGTTTAGTGAAAACGTATATACATGTATCATATCACACTTTCTACTAGAATAATAGCAGAACAGATTTGGAGAATTTAGGATAAAGTCTGGTTATTTTTTGTGCAGAAGGATAAAGTTCCTTTTTCTGGCCGCTTTCTTAAGTCCTGGACCTTTATAGCACAGAGTCAGGTAAACTGGTAACTGCACTCTTTACGAAAAAAATCCGCAAAAAACAGTTGAAAAAACCGATAACAAGAATATTGGGAGTTTAGTCTAAGTTCACACTAGCGCACAAGCACAAGCACAAGCACAGTCGGCTGGCGTAATAGCCTCTGAAAGCCATCAAAGAGTAGGCATCTTTAAAGGAAAGGCTAAGGGTCGACCACTACAGAAAAACTCTACTCTTAGTATACACCCTGATCTGAAATAGACCCCTAGAATGATGGATTGGAATTATAGTATAGGAAATTAAATTGGCACCACAATTCAAAGAGAGGATGACCCAGGCCACTAATCTTTGCATTAACTGTCCACTCTAAGCCCATAGAAAGGGTCTTATCTTTGAGTTAACATGCGGGGGGCATTCGTACGTATCTTATATAGCAACATATATACCGGGCGGTCAATCTATAGTGTATATATATATATATATATATATATATATATATGTCATATATAAACCCCAATCACCAATCCTAACAACATTCATTTGATGTTATTTGACGTACGACTTACGTACATCGTAAATTTCTTATTAATGGTGGTATGGAATGTGTAACCTTCTAATGTCATAATGAAGTAGATATAATATATTTAATGAAAGGTATATGAAACTCTGTGTTCATGTAAATACAAACTTTGGACTAATAATGTGGCATATCGGGTCCACAGGAGTATAGCAAAGCCGGGCATGGTAATAAATTTAAATGGTACTTTGGAACCTAGAACCTATAAACTAAATATCTGGCTCTTATTTTCCCCAGTTGGTACTTCCGAGATAAGGCAATGAAACCTTTTGAATGAGTCATCCAGCACTGGACTAGGCTTCCCTTTGTCGCAAGATTTTGTGGACATGATAGCATGAAATCAATTGGAACAACCGTAGGCTTTACCTTTACCTTGACGTTTACATTAAGTTGGCATTTGACAAACTTAAGTGATGAAATTATATGAGGATCAGTATTCGCATATAAGACTCCTATATCTGGGAATAGTAATTAGTATAAACAATTGTATATAGATAGATAGATAATTGAAGTAGAGTTGGGGCCGGTTCCACTAGAACCGGATGGAACCGGAACCGGAACCGGAACCGAACCGGAAGGAATTTTAGAACCGGAACCGGAACCGGAACCGGTAGTATTTGGAACCGGCCGGTTCCACTCTTAAAAATTGACTTGAACTAATTTTTTGCAGGAGTTTAAATTTTGCAAAAGCTGGATTTTGTGTTTGTGGTTGCCATTCACTGTTGCCATTCATATTGTCTTTTTCAAACTAGTGACTGAAATTGAAACTAAAAATCTAGTTTGAACTGAAACTAAACAAATTTATACCTGAAGGCGAAATATGTAGGATGAGACTGATAATAATTAAGTTTCAAACTAAACGTGAAATGAAGGTACAATTATTGGACCTGAAACTGAAGCTGAAACTCCATAGAATAACTTTAGAGCCTAAACTGAAAACGACACAGCTTCAGCTTCCATTGAAGTTGACATACTCCCCGCTTCCCCTTTTCAGGCGATCGAGACACGTTTCGGGTTTCGCTGAAGCCGAGGCATAGAATTAAGAGAAATTTCAAATGTTTCTTTGAATCAACATTAGTGACATTATCCCGTCTGTTAAGACAAAAATTAAATGTTAAACATGCTTGAAAAATTAGGAGCATGGGAAATTAGTAAGGGAAAATTTCTACTTCCTTTATTCTGGACAAAAATTAAATGTTAAACATGCTTGAAAAATTAGGAGCATGGGAAATTAGTAAGGGAAAATTTCTACTTCCTTTATTCATGCTTCTGATTTTTCGAATTTTGTTAAGTAATTTTGTGTGTATTACAAAATGCAGTTGTGAAAATGTCTCTAAATTAATTTTAACGAATTTTTGAAATTTTCTGTTCTAAAATTCCAATTGTAATTGATGAAAGACGGGCACTTTCGTTCGGACGTGAACGATACAGCGCCGAATGAAAACTTTAACCAGCTTACATATTTGAATATTAACCTCATAGAAACATGAGAGCCCGATAGCATGTAGTCGGAAATTGAGTATATCTTCTCAAAAAATTGCTAAATGGAAGGTGGTGTTGTCAGCACGCAAGATTTTAGCAACTTTTTTTAAAATAGTAAATTTTACAGGAGTAGAAAACTTCGAAAGTTGAGTATTTATTTTTTTATTTTTAAGCTATCGGCAACGGAGACGAAAGTCAATCAAAGTTCAAATAATGGAACAGCATGTATAAGTATCTTTTAGCTATTTGGTGTAATCAAGCGACTGTACATTTCCTCGTTAAATATAACTTTCATATATATATATATATATATATATCATAGGGGTCGCGGCAGCGACCCCTATAATATGTGTGAAAAGTGTCTGGAGACAGTCTAAAATAAGCTGAGCAGAAGCTGCAAAATCCTGGCAGCAGATCCTGCGCAGATTTCATGCGCAAATTGTGGAGCACATCGAGTTTAGTATGTATGTGAATTTTCAGCCCCTTATCAATTAACGTTTATAAGTTGCTACCCGGACAGGTTATGGCGGCGATGTTTTTTTTTACGGTTTCTCCTATTTGATGGTTGTATTGTACATAATGTTCGCCGCTTTCACGTGATCTGCAGCGGTAGGCCAACCTAAAGGGCTATGGAGTCTAGTAGTACCCTCTAAAGAATTTAAGAATCACAACTTTTTTGTGCCGCAGCTGTGCCACAGCGCCGCAGTGGCGCCGCAAAGTCGGTTCATAGCGAAAAGTGACCATTTTTGTGGTCGTCGCTCAGGTCGAACGTTACGAACTGGAGCTGATTTCTTTTTATATTCAGAAATTACATATATTGAACTAACTAACGGTCCAGGTTGCGTTTCTCTATCACTTCCCTAGCGACCACAGTGGCCCGTCAAAGATGGCGAAAATTCGAAAAATGAAAAATCAAAATTTCTCGCTATCTATTCAACTTTAAAAGCTCAAATCTTCCATACAATGGTTTTCTGGCACGGCGAATCGATTCCCGCAGTCAGTTTTACCGTCAGACCCACCCATCTTGCTTGTAATACGCAAAAATTCTAAGGAATGTAATGTGCAACAATTTTTATATCATTGGAAAGAGCAGAAAAAATGCTACAAAGTTGTCGATTTAGTTTTTTAATTGCATTAACCTAATTAAAGTTATAATTAATTAATTAAAATACCTAATAAATTACCTACCATAAGCCTTAGGCTAGGGCCAATCAGCGAAAGGCACACACGCTTATATGAAAGCGTGTAATTAGTGCTGGAGTGGGACCCCCCCCCCGACACTTTCGGGGAGGTCCCGAGTTAGTGAACCTGACATACCCTAGCACGATTTGTACATGCTACTGTGAGTTTCTTACTCTTATAGTATGTACTCTTGCCTTCACCAGATTAGCAGGAAGGTTAGTGCGTATTTCTCAGGCAGTAAGTGTGTGCCCTTACCCAATCCATTCGCCATGTTAGGTAGGAAAGTCTTCTTAAAAGTTTTTTTGTAAGCTAGGAACTACATGATGAAAAATCAGAACTTGAAATTAATGACACTTTGAGTTACACTGCTGAAGCTAGAGCTGCAATCGACGTATTAATTAGTAGCTAACCTTGATTTTATTATTTGATAACATGGAACGGAACGAAGCCA